>PVIY010001548.1:57691-147949 GCA_004026745.1 Myrmecophaga tridactyla | reverse complement strand
CTATGTTCTGTCTCTCGAAATCTACCATTGTAGGTTTCCATTGTTTTTTTCATCTCTTCTGCTGTGTCTTTCATTCCCATAAGTTCTGTGATTTGTTTTTTCAGACTTTCAGTTTCTTCTTTTTGTTCTTTCCTTGCCTTCTTTATATCCTCCCTCAATTCATTGATTTGGTTTTTGATGAGGTTTTCCATGTCTGTTCATACATTCTGAATTAATTGTTTCAGCTCCCGTATGTCATTTGAATTATTGGTTTGTTCCTTTGACTGGGCCATATCTTCAATTTTCCTAGTGTGATTTGTTATTTTTTGCTGGCATCTAGCATTTAATTACCTTAATTAGTTTATTCTGGAGATTGCTTTCACTTTTATCTAGGGTTTTCTTGCTGGATGAATTTGTTGTCTATCTGTTCTTTGATATTCCGTTCAGCTTTATCTGGACCTTTAGCTTAAGTTTTGTTTAACAGAGCAGAATTTTTCAGTTCTTGTTTTCTTGTTTCTTGCCCTGCTTGTGTGGTGCCTTTCCTCCGCCCCCCCCCCCAACACACACACTAGGAGGGTCTACTTAGATGTTATAGACCCCAGCCAGATTTTCCCAGACCAAACTGGCCTCCTATCAGGAGGAAAGAGTCACCTGCATCGGTTTTCCCGAGGGTGAGACCCAGCAGGTTGAAAGACTTTCCTGTGAAGTCTCTGGACGCTGTTTTTCTTATCCTGCCCTGTGTGTGGCGCTTGTTTGACTGCAGGTCCCACCAGCATAAGATGATGCAGTACCTTTAACTTTGGCAGATTCTCCCTGCTGGGGGCGTGGTGGAGGCAGAGGAGAGGTTATAGGCTGGTTTTAATGGCTTCAAATTACCAAGCCCTGGTGTCTGAATTCCTTGAGGGAGGGATTCCACCTGAGTTGGGCTTCACCCCTCCCCTGGGAAAGGCTCAGGCTCCAGACAAGCCCCCAAAAGAGCTCACTTCTGCCTATGCCTGGGGCAGTTGCAGCCTGAAAAGTCCTGCCGCTGTATCCAGAGGCAGTCAAGCCTTTGTAGATACACAGCCACAAAAACCTCTGTTTCCTTCTTTTTTTTTTCCTCTTTTTCTGTCAGTCCTGCCCCCTTGGCGCCAGGGCAAAAATGAGCAACCTCTGCTTTGATCAGGTTCACCTAAGCTGGGGGCCTATTTTTAGTAGTCAGAATTTGTTAATTAGTTCCACAATTGGCATTTGATTGTGCCCAGTCCCTGCTGCTGGTAAAATCCTTTCCTTTCCCCTCTGGGAAGCAGCCTGTGGGGGAGGGACGCCAGCCACCGCAGCTTTGGGAACTCACGGTTCTGGGGGGTGCTCGCAGCCTGTCCAGCTGGTCCAGACTGGGGTACGCTGTGTGTCTCGTCACTGACGTGGCCCCAGGAGCTGTTCTGTACTGTTTCTGGTTATTTAGTAGTTGTTCTAGAGGAGGAACTAAAACGCACACGTTGTTAAGCCGCCATCTTGACCCGGAAGTTGACTCTTAAGCCTAATTTTAAGTAGACTTGACCTATCCTTTGTGGGGTTAAGTTTCATATGAACAAACCCCAAGACTGGGGGCTCAGCCTATAGCTTTGGTTGTCCACACTGCTTGTGAGAATATCAAGAATTCAACTTGGGGTGGTTTAATCTCTCCCCATTCTCACCATTCCCCGAAGGGGATCTTGCAAATACTTTTTTATTCACTGATCAAATCACTCTGGGATTTATCGGGGCATCACTCTGGACAAACCAACAAAATCTCATGTCCTACTCAAGGTTCCATGTACTTATGGCATTGAATTAAGCTATCTACATAAGTTATATTAGGAAATGCACTAGTCAAAATATAAATTTTGTACTAAATAAACATTTTTTGCTTTAGTCTCACACATAAGTTGAAATTTTAAAATATGAATTACCATCTGTTTTCAGCACCCTGCAGTAATGACATTCCTTTGTTCTTCCCCACACAAAAACATTTTTAAAATTTGTACCTTTAGTCACTATCATTATATACTCTAGGCATTCCTAGATTATACCATCTCAATCTTTATCCTCTATCTTTCTTTCTGATTTCATTTGTGCCCCCAGCCCTCCTCCCTCTATCATTCTCACATTCAGCTTCATTCAGTGTTTTAACATAATTGTATTACAGTTGGGTAGTATTGTGCTGTCCATTTCTGAGTTTTTATATTCATTCCTGTTGCACAATCTGTATCCCTTCACTCTCCACTTACCCAATTTCTTTCTCCTGATGGTCTCTGTTACCAATGAAATATTCCAAGTTTATTCACTAATGTCAGTTCGTATCAGTTAGACCATACAGTATTTGTCCTTTTGTTTTTGGCTAATCTCACTCAGCATAATGTCCTTAAGGTCCATCCGTGTTGTTACATACTTCATAACTTTATTCTGTTTTACAGCTGCATAATATTCCATCGTATCGTATCTACCACTGCTTTTTTAGCCACTTGTATATTGATGGACGTTTGGGCTGTTTCCATCTCTTTGCAATTGTAAATAATGCTGCTGTAAACATTGGTGTGCAAATGTCCGTTTGTGTTCTTGCCCTCATGTCCTCTGAGTAGATACCTAGCAATGGTATTGCTGGGTCATATGGCAATTCTATACTTATCTTTTGGAGGAACCACCAAACTGCCTTCTACAGTGGTTGCACCATTTGACATTCCCACCAACAGTGGGTAAGTGTTCCTCTTTCTCCACATCCTCTCCAGCACTTGTCATTTTCTTTTTTATTGATAATGGCCATTCTGGTGGGTGTGAGATGATATCTCATTGTGGTTTTGATTTGCATTTCTCCAGTGGCCAGGGAAGTTGAGCATCTCTTCATGTGCCTTTTGGCCATTTGTATTTCCTCTTCTGAGAAGTGTCTGTTTAAGTCTTTTGCCCATTTTGTAATTGGATTGGCTGTCTTTCTGTTGTTGGAGTTGAACAATCTCTTTATAAATTCTGGATACTAGACCTTTATCTGATATGTCGTTTCCAAATATTGTCTCCCATTGTGTAGGCTGTCTTTTTACTTTCTTGATGAAGTTCTTTGATGTGCAAAAGTGTTTAATTTTGAGGAGTTCCCATTTATTTGTTTCTTCAATGCTCTTGCTTTGAGTGTAAGGTCTATAAAACTGCCTCCAAGTATAAGATTTACAAGATATTTCCCTACATTTTCTTCTAACAGTTTTATAATCTTAGATCTAATGTTTAGGTCTTTGATCCATTTTGTTCTGTCCCA
This sequence comes from Myrmecophaga tridactyla, assembly GCA_004026745.1. NCBI lineage: Eukaryota > Metazoa > Chordata > Mammalia > Pilosa > Myrmecophagidae > Myrmecophaga > Myrmecophaga tridactyla. Next base: position 144,708 of record PVIY010001548.1, on the reverse strand, counting down.
GGTGAGTTGGCTTGAATGCCTTATCAAAGATCAACTGTCGATAGATGAAAGGGTCTATATCTGAACACTCTATTCGATTCCATTGGTCAATATATCTGTCTTTATGCCATTACCATACTGTTTTGACCACTGTAGCTTCATAATATGCCTTAAAGTCAGGTATTGTGAGTCCTCCAACTTCATTTTTTTTTCTCAGGATACTTTTAGCTATTCGAGGCACCCTGCTCTTCCAGATAAACTTGGTTATTGGTTTTTCTATTTCAGAAAAGTAAGTTGTTGGGATTTTGATTGGTATTACATTGAATCTGTAAATCAATTTAGGTAGAATTGACATCTTAACTATATTTAGTCTTCCAATCCATGAACACGGTATGCCCTTCTATCTATTTAGGTCTTCTGTGATTTCTTTTAACAATTTCTTATAGTTTTCTTTGTATAGGTCTTTTGTCTCTTTACTTAAATTTATTCCTAAATATTTTATTCTTTTGGTTGCAATTGTAAATGGAATTCATTTCTCCTGTTAACATTTTGATATAGCTCTTTTGTGTTCACTTTTTGTTTTTATGGAAATGACAATTTTAACATTTTACAGTCTGCTCATACTGTTAATATAACAACATCTATCAAAAATATTTTCACGACATTTTAACAACTGAAGGTTCCATCTTCCCCAAGAATTTGGGTTGACAGTACTAGAATTTAATTAAAAAGCCTCTTGAAGTCTTTTGAGAATTAAACAGCTCTTTGTGTGGGTACTGAGCACTTGTTTTAAAACAAATTTCTTCACAGGGAAACTTCACTTGCAGAAAACATTTGGCAAGAACAACCTCAGTCTAAAGGTGAGTTGGATTTAACAGTCTCAAGAAAAAACTTGCTAATAAAGTGTGAAATACATACTGTGTACTAAATGCATCGTTTGGCAAATGATAAATACTTTTCTTAATTATAGTACAGGAAGTTAAAGAAGGCAGAAAGAGGGAATTAAAGTGTTACTCTGTCTGAATTATGGAATTGAGTATAAGCACATTATTCAAAGATAGGATAGACATATTTGAAGGAGTATTTCCATATGATTCCTCAGTGCTTTGAAATATTGAGCTTAAATGTAGTTTGAAATTTGTACTAACTACCAAATAATCTTCCACAGTAGCTACTGTCCACTAAGCTATCATTATTAATCAGCAGCCAAAGGAAGTGAGTTTTTTTGAGAAAAAGTTTAGAACAAAAACCTCTTTATATTCAATTTGGTTCTCTTTTCCATTCACAAACACTTTTACACACTAAAAGTGGTATAAACTTGACTACTTATAAGTAGTCCTGAAAAAAAAATTAAAACCAAATCTGATTAAACCTCTAATTCTAACCTATAATTTATAGAAAATACAAAGCATAGGGGAACATGTTAAGTAACATAAGAGGATGTTAAGTAACATAAGAGGATATAAATTGGCAAAAGCCAACTTATGGGGCAAATGACTCAGTTTATTCAACAAAAAATTATAAGGAAGTGAAACCTATAGAATAAAAGAGTTTTGAAAGACATTTTAACCAATCACAAAATTTAGCTCTTATTCTGCACCTCAATTCAAGCAAACTTAAGGGTAAAACATTGTTTATAAGAATTGGTAAAATTTGAAAGTTCTGACTAGATATTTGATACTAAGAAATTATTAATTTTATAGGTATGATCATGGTGTTGTGATTATACTTCTTTTAAAAGAGCTTCACAGAAATATGTATTGAAATATTTACAGATAAAATTACATAATGTCTTGCGTTTCCCTCAAAATAATCTGGGGCAGGATTGGGGAGCAATGGCAATGGGGGATTGGTGTGACGGTATAGATGAAACAATCATCCATTGTTAAATTAGTAAATGCTCTCTACTTTTTTATGTTTTATATTGTTTTAAAAAAAAAGCAGATTACCTTCCTGTTTTTAAACAGAAAGACCAACAACATAAAATACTAATTTATCTACTTGTCTTGAAGAGTACAGCATTTACTCAGAGTATGAATCTAGTCTCTTTTTCTGTAGGTCCCAGTATACCTTTCTCCATTTTTGATGAGTTTCTTCATTCAGAAAAAAAGAATATCAGGTCTGATTTTGCTTATTTATTTTTGCTTAAAAGATTTTCTATTATTATAAATGAAGTTGAATTAGATTTTTTTTAAGTAATTAAAAGTGCTAATTGGAGCATATCTTTTTCCAGTCCTCCTGGAGATCCCCCACAGGTTTTAGCCCAACGAAGACCTCTTGCAATTCTCAAAACTTCAGAAAGCATCACCTCAAATGAAGATGTGTCTCCAGATGTTTATGTAAGTACCAGTATCCCTAAGTTAATATACCTGGACTAGTGGGTGGTTTCATTCAATTCTCACAGAAGTTTAAGATTAGAATAAAATCACTGACTTGAAAGAAGCTTATGAAAAGATGCTCACCATCATTAGTCATTAAACAGAAATGCTCATCAGAACCACAGTGCCACTTCATACCCACTAGGATGCCTATAATTAAAAAATGAGGGCGGGCCATGATGACTCGGCAGGCAGAGTTCTTGCCTGCCATGCCAAAGACCCGGGTTCGATTCCTGGTGCCTGCCCATGCAAAAAAAAACAAAAGAAAGGACAATAACAAGTGTTGGAGACGATGAGGAGAAATTGGAATCATAATTGCTGGTGGGAATTACTTTATAAAACAGTTTAGCAGTTCCTCAAAATGTTAAACATAGAATTACTACATGGTCCAGCAGTTCCCCTCTTGGGTATATATTCTACGAAATTGAAGTCATATGCTCATTTAAAAAAAAGAAAGACTTGTACACAAATATTCATAGCATTATCCAAAATAACTAAAAGGTGGAAACAACCCAAATGACCATCAACTGATGAATGGATAAACAAAATGTCATCTATCCATACAATAAAATATCATTTGACAATGGAAGGTAATAGAGTACTGATACGTGCTACACCATGGATGAACCTTAAAACACCATGCAAAGCGAAAGCCAGACACAAAAGACCACATACAATGAACGATTCCATTTGTATAAAATGTCCAGAGTGGCAGTCTCATAGAGAGGGAAAGTTAATTAGGAATTGCCAAAGAATAAGAGAAAGTTAGGTTAAAGCTGACTCCTGTAATAATTTAGCCTGTCCCTGATCAACTGAACCTAGAACCACTGCTTCCAAATTCACGTTATCTATACTCCCTGGTGGTAGTCTTCACAACGTAGTATATATCTTTTCACAGCAGTCAATATCAGTAGACAAGCTATCAAAATTTCTTGAGGAAGTATTTGAAACAAAAATACATGCTTGGGCTTCATCCCTGGAAATTCCATTTGATTATAGCAGGAATGGGACTTGAGCAGCTCTTCTGGGATAATGAAATTTTTGCCTAATAGCATATATGCTATAATTTCACTTGTTTTAAATGCAGGAAATATTCTTGTGCATATATCCTACCAAATATATATGGTAATGTGGTTGCCTCTAGACAGGATTTGTAAAGGGGCAGGATTGAGGGCGGGAGGGAGACTTTCACTATTTGTGGTAGTTAGGTTCATGTGTCAACTTGGTCAGGTGATGATTCTCTGTTGTTCTGTTTCTGTGGACTTAAATCATCTATAGCTAATTATGTTTGCAGTAGGCTAAGGGGAATGCCTTCCACAATGAGTAAGGTTTAATTTAATTAGCTGGAGGCTTTAAAGAGAGGTCAGAAGAGAGCTCAGCAGCTCAGCATACCTCAGCATACCTCACCCCAACCTCACAGCTCAGCCCAGGCATTTGGAGATGCAAAAAGAAATTGCCCCAGGGAAAGCCATTGGAACCCAGAAGCCAGGATGTAAGGCCAGCTGATGTAGGAGTACCTTCCCATGTGACACAGAGAGAAACTCACATGAACACTATCTGCCTTTCCTCTGAAGAACTGTGAATTTTTAACTAAATAAATTCCATTATTAAAAGCCAATCATCTCTGGTGTGTGGCATTCGGTTAGCCTTAGCAAAATAAAAGAATATCCTTTTAAACTAGTTGATTTTTAAAACCATGTACATATATTGTTTTTAAAGACAAAAGTTTTTAAGTGCATAGTAAAAGTATTAGATTAGAAAATAGTGTTTTAGATGATTTTTCTTAGTAATACTTTCTTTTTCCTATTTTTAGTGATGATCATGAATTAACTTTAAAAAATAAAATAATTTTATTTTAGGAGGAAGACTTAAAAACTAGGACAGTAGATTTATCAGAACATTTTCTAGACCAAAGGTATAAGAAAACCAGTATTGATATTCTTGTTTTTATGCGAAATTTGTTGAGGAAGAATGTCCAGTGTTTTCTCTTGTGTGGAAAACCCCACACTACTTTCCTCACAGTGTGCTTTGATAAAATACTGTTTGATGTTTTCGTGATAAAAATTTGTCTCAAATGTTTATAATGTGCCTTTTAAAATGATCATCCTCTAGAGATTCTGATATGCTACTCCTGTACCCTGTGTTGGAAATCACTGATCTGATGTGCATCTCTCTAAGTAAAAAATAAAGGCCATTCATATGATCATTGAAGTATTTAATCTATACTTTATATGTTCTTTACTTCAGGATGAATTTACAGGAATTGAGCCCTTGAGTGAGGATGCCATTATCACAGGTTTCAGAAATATAACTATTTGTCCCAACCCTGAAGACACCTGTGACTTTGCTAGAGCAGCTCGTTTTGCATCCACTCCTTTTCATGAGATAGTATCCTTAAAGGATCTCCCTTCTGATTCTGAGAGACTCTTGCAAGAAGAGGATTTAGATGTCAAGACCTCTGAGGACCATCAAACTGCTTCTGGCATTGTCTACAATCAAACTCTCAGCATTAAGAAGCTGAGGTAATTGGGGACTACAGAACATGCAAGCCATATTGTTGGATTGCTCCCTTATTCTATGTGTGCTTGTCAGGTATAGCAATCAGTTATCAAGCTCTCCCTATTTGCCGTATACTGTGCCAAGTGCTTTATATAACAATAGGGCCTAATAGGCAAGGGCAGACATTCTGAGCAAAGACTTGGAATACAATGAGCAGGTAGTAAATAAAGAGTTTCTGGTTAATTCCTGTTTTACTTTATTTTATAAGCTGTAAATCATTTTTCTTTTGTAAGCACTGTCTTCATATTGGCTTTGTTCAAAATTGACTAATGTGAAGACCCATAATTTTGATAACCTACAGGGTTGCAGTGATTAGGACCTTACTAACTATAAAAAAAAGTGCTGGGTAGACAAAAGACTTTTTCCCCCTAGATAAAGTGTCTGTGGGATTTAGTGATTGATTTGGATGTGAAGGTTAGAAAAAAATAAATTCGATGGTTATGAAACTAAGAGGTCTGGGAGGATTATGGTACCTTCCAGAAAACTCAGCAGAATGTACATGATTGAGAAAGAGAATGCGTTCATTTTTTTCCTTTACTATTGAGTTTAAAATAATGGCAAAATAGCTTGGTATTGATTTCCAGTAGACAACTAGAGATATATTAAAGACAAAGTGCTTTTTGATAGAGAGGTGGAAATGAGAGGTGACAGAAGTGAAAATGAATTAGGGAATAGGTAGGAGGGAAAGGCATAGAGAGCCAGGAATTGAGCCTTGTGATCTATACATATTTAAAAATCTGCTAATTTAAACAAACTTCTCTTTTCTCTGGTTTTAAGGATATTCTTAAGTACACTAATTTGTGATTTTAAAACTGCATTTTCAAACTCTTCCCTGACCAACTTTTTATCATATTTGCTATCATGTATCTGTCTTGGGTTCCCCTTTTCCTCTCTCAACCCTTTCTTATTGAAGAGTAAAATGTCTACAAAGGGGATAAAGAGGAAGAAGATGTCTTAGTTTCTCAATAGTCTAGAATAGATATAGAGACATTTGCTATAGGTTAGGTAATTAAGGAATAAATCCAGAAATCTAATGCTGGGCATTGTTTGTTAACCAGGGTAAATGAAATTACCTAGATTTTGATTATGAACCTATTTCTGTATCAGGAAAATAATGTACTTTAAAAATGATACTATTGAATAGTAGTTAAAATGGTAACAAAGATAAGTTTGTATATGTTATCCCTGTGTGGGCTGACTCATTTCTGGTTCTTTCAGCCCAATTATTGAAGATAGTCATGAAGCCACACACTCCTCTGGGTTTTCTGGATCTTCTGCCTCAGTTACAAGCACCTCTTCCATCAAATGTCTTCAAATTCCTGAGAAACTGGAGCTTACTAATGAGACTACAGGTAGGATTAGCTGTACATATGACTTGCAAGCAAACATCTGCATCCATGCCTAGTGAACATTTATTTATTTATTCCAGTAAACAGGTCTGTATGTTTTTCTTCCCCAGAGAAGTTGCCATAAATTGTGGAATTTCTAAAATAAATGAGTAGTACTGAACTCAGTATCATAAAGACCTGTGACAGATTAGTATAGTTAGACTAATGGTGTTGATTGTGTAATCTTGTTTTTTTCACCTCCTCATATTATAATATCCATTTTAAGCATTGGGTTTCTGGGTGATTTTTTTCCGCTTTTTCCCTTCCCCCAGAAAACCCTACTCAGTCACCCTGGTGTTCACAGCATCGCAGACAGCTACTAAAATCCCTACCAGAGTTAAGTGCCTCTACAGAGTTTTTTGTAGAAGATAGACCAATGCCTAAATTGGAAATAGGGAAGGAAATTGAATTAGGTAAGTATTATTGAATGCTTTTCTTTTTGTATATGACAGTATACAAATACGTGTTTAGATATTTGAGCACTAAAGATATTCCATGAGCATATAAAACAGCATAACTGAATTTAATACAATGATAAGTTCACATCCCCGTAACGATAAGAATGATATATTCTCTTTAAATTTTTAACAAATGATTTTGAAAAGCATTCTAGATGCCACTGGCTGGTGAATCTAACAGTGCTTCTAGCCCTTAAACCAGGAGGTAAAGTTTAGGGGGGGTATAAGTGTTCACAGTGATTTTTTAAATGGAATTAAATCTTTCAACAGATAATGAGGATTATTGCATTAAACAAGAAAACCTAATATGTGAAGACTACAAGTTATTCTGGGTTGCTCCAAGAAACTCTTCAGAGTTAACCATAATAAAGGTGGGACCAGTTCTTTGTGATTTCAACTACCTTGTAAATAATGTGGGTTTAAGCAATTACTGTGGCCACAGGGTACATCAGATCCTTCTAATAGTATGTAAGCTATTTTAGGAAAGTCAGTGAGCCATTAAGAGATCAGTCATCGTCAAAGGCTGGGATCATATATAGAAATGAGAAACTATTTTGTAAATCTCTCCATATGTTTAAATATTTTAAGTATTCTGTCAAATTTATCTATTTGAGGAAATTTCTACTGAAATTTTCTGGCCTGCTACAATCTAGACAAGTTACTCTCTAGGCTTGATATACAGTAGTGTTACCTTAAAATTTCTATTCACTATCATTATTACTTCTTTCTTATATTGGATGCCTAGTTTACTGGATCTCAAATTTTTCTTTCTTGGTTTAACTCCTCATATTTTGGGGGAGCACATTGCTCAGTAGTTTCCTGAGAAAGGATACATGGGATGTAAAATTTTTGAAACCTTGCATGCCAGAAAATTCTTTATTCCACAGTTACTTGATAGTTTGGCTAGATACAGAATTCTAGCTTTGGATTTTTTTCTCTTAGAATTTTGAAAATGAATCCCATTCATTTTAACTTCTAATGTTGCTTTTGAAATCTTTTGTCACTTAATTCTTGAACCTTAGCATGAAACTTTTTCACTATTCTTATTTTAACTCCAACACCCTCACTCAAACTTCCAGAAATAGTTGGCTATGTATTATAGGGAGGTGATCCTACAGTGTAAATTTGGTTGCTCTTCACCTTTCTTTACTTCTAGAATTAGCTTTCTTCAGGTCTACTAAATGAATTATTACCTCTTGTCATTTTGTTTCCATCTTCTAGAATTTGTTGCTGTGGTGTCTTCTTCTTTATTGTAGATTTATGCCTTTTAAAATCTCTTTTTTCATATCTGTTGAGATATCAGAAGGGCTAGAGGAAATGTGTTTTTTAACCTGCCAATCATACTCATAGATCTCATTCTTAAAATATAATGTCTTACAGGTATCTTCTCTACCTGTCCCATGGGACTTTTATGTCAACCTCAAGTTAAAGGAACGTTTAAATGAGGAATATGATCATTTGTGCAGCTGTTATCAATACCATGATGGCTATATTGTTTGGCACCAATATATAAACTGCTTTACCCTTCAGGTTTGCAATAATACTAAAACATATCATTTAAAGTTCTCCAGTAGATTTGTTCTCCATTTAGCCAAGGAAATTAGTACAAAATTCCTGTCTAACTTCTAGAAATAGACCAATTAAATTGTAAATTTAAATTCTAGTTTGGGGATGCACAGGTTGTTCAGTGGGAGAATGCTCACCTTCCATTGATTCCCAGACCATGCACCTAAAAGAAAGTCTAGATCAGTTTCTTTCCCCAGTTTATTTTGACCAAGAACCAACCTCTTTGGTTTTTTTCAGCTTTTTATTATGTCACCCCTCAAACGTATATGAAAGTAGAATTGTACAGGGAACTCCCATGAACCAGTAGTCTAGCCATGATGATCATCAGCTCATGGGCATTCTTGTTTTATCTACACTACCCCCACTGGATTATTTTTAAAACCTGCACACAATATTTCATTTTATTCTTTGGTATATTGATGGTGATATGAATTCTCTAAAGTTGTTGGAATGAGGGTATTTGTTTTTTTAATGTATAGTATAGCATATATACAAAGCAAAGAAATAAAAAAGCAATAGTTTTCAGAGCACTCTTCATGCAACAAGAGTTATAGGACAGATCCCAGAATTTGTCCTGGGCTACCATATGACCCTCTCATGTTTTTCCTTCTAGCTGCTCTAGAATAGAGGAGGCTAGAGGGCTTAAAACTTTTTTTTTATCATTACTATCGACTTTTTTTCCGTAAAATAACATATATACAAAAAAACTATAAATTTCAAAGCACAGCACTACAATTAGTTGGAGAACATATTTCAGAGTTTGGCATGGGTTATAATTCCACAATTTTAAGTTTTTGCTTCTAGTTGCTCTAAAATTCTGGAGACTAAAAGAAGTATCAATTTAATGATTCAGCATTCATATTTATTCCTAAATCCTATCTTGTCTGTGTAACTCCACCATCACCTTTGATCTTTCCATCCTTCTCTTTAGGGGTGTTTGGGTTATGGCCATTCTAACTCTTTGATATTGAAAGGGTCTGTCACTAATATGGGGTAGAGAGATGGAACTATCTCATGTTCTGGAGAGGCTGGGCTAGGTTTCAGGACTTATCTGGACCAGGGACCCATCTGGAGGTTGTAGGTTTCTGGAAAGTTACTCTAGTGCCTGGAACCCTTGTAGAATCTTATATATTGCCCTGGGTGTTCTTTAAGATTGGCTGGAATGGTCCTGGTTGGAGATTGGCAGGTTATAATAGGTAGCAAGGTCTAACTGAAGCTTATGTAAGAGCAACCTCCAGAGTGGCCTCTCAACTCTATTTGAACTCTCTCTGCCACTGATACTTTATTAGTTACACTTCTTTTCCCCCTTTGGTCGGTATGGAATTGTTGATCCCATAGTACCAGTTCTGAATTCATCCCTGGGAGTTATCTCCCACGTCATGAGGGAGGCTTTCACCCCTGGATGTCATGTCCCACATAGGAGGGAGGGCAATGATTTCACTTGCAGAGTTGAGCTTAGAGAAAGTGAGGCCACATCTGAGCAACAAAAGAGGTCCTCCAGAAGTAACTCTTAGGCATGCCTATAGTAGTCTAAACTTGTCCACTACCTACATAAACTTCACAAGAGTAAGCCTCATGATCAAGGGCATGGCCTATTGATTTGAGTGTCCCTAAAGTTTGACACAGTATCAGGGGATTCCCTGATGGTAAGATTTAATTGTCCATATTCTTTCTCCCATCCCTCAGGGGACTTTGCCAATACTTTTTGATTATCTGCTTAATATACTCTAGGATAGCATCCAGGTATTACAATAATCTATACAGGATTAGAGGACCTCTTTCTTATTCTCGACTCCCTATGTTTCAGTTGTTCAAATGAGCTATACAGATAGGTTGAGTTAGATTATGCACTACAGAAAATTTCAGTTCCAGACCCAATAAACCTTTCTTCCATTAGTCTCAAAGAGTATGTGTGGTTCCAAAATATAGACACTATCTTTCCTTACCCCTGTGTTCTGAATTACTTTAACCCAACCTGTTCAGCTTAGCTCTTATCTCTAAATATTAGGTTATATATATCAAACAGCCTTTGAATGAGGGTATTTTCAAACTACTATCAATATGGGGCCAGACTCATCCTTGATGCTTTTAATCCACTATTTCATTAAATCCTTACAAACAACCTTATGGGAACATCACTGTGTTGTTAAAACTAGGATGTAGACCGAGCCTACAAGACTTTACATTTTAGTAGAGAACAATAAGGAAGAGTGCAAAGTAATAATCATCAAGGTGTTAAATAGAAATACAGTAGAGAATAGGAACAAATATTTTTGTCTTTTTTTTTCCCACATTTTCACGTGAAACATACGTGCTAAAGAATATATATAGTTTGTGTGGATAGTTTTAAAAATAGTAAAACACATACTTGTGTGCCTTCCACCCAATTTAGTCATTGAGTTTTATCCTTTTATTTCCAGGATCTTCTCCAACACAGTGAATGTATTACCCATGAAGTAACAGTATTGATTATATATAATCTTTTGGCAATAGTGGAAAAACTACACAAAGCAGATATAGTCCATGGTGACTTGAGTCCAAGGAGTTTGATTCTTAGAAACAGGTTGGTCCTTTTCTTTCTCTTAAAAGCCTGTCAGCTTTCTTCAAAAGCATAGGTAGTTGCCATTTTCTTAGGCCTTTTGATAAATACTATAGCGATGAACACATTATGTTGAGACTATTTGGTACTAAAAAGTCATAATCATTGGAAATACTTTGAAAGAACTCAGAGAAAAAAATGCACAATGATTAAATACATTCAGATAAAAGAATGAACCATTCTGAGTACTGTGATTATTCTCATCCAGAAGAGAAATACAATGAATATTTTGTAAAATTTGAAGTAGTTGTCTAAGCCTTTGAGTGGAGCCACTGCAGATCCAGTGATGATACTTAAAGGACTGCTCAATTTCGTAGAGCAAAGCTTAAGTCAGCCCAAATTGAGGAATTGCCAAGAGAATGGATAAAACCAGAGTGCAAATGCAAACTATGCCCAGGGCTCAAAAGATGAGCACAGAGCAGAGTAGGAAATAAGAACTGAAGTCAAATAAGAACTGAGAAAGTTATAGAAACACACTGAGACATTAGCAAGGCAAAAGTGGTCCAAGAATTTTTTTTATTTTATTTTTTTAAATACCAAAAAACACCTAACAAATGCAAACATTCCTATTTTGATCATTCCGTTCTACATATATAATCAGTAATTCACAATATCATCACATAGTTGGCATATTCATCATCATGAGGTCCAAGAATTTTTGTTTTGTCAAAAGGTCTTAGAGGACTAGCACACCCCTTTTTTTATTACTAGTCTCTTTAGGTGTGTGAGTAAGCAGCCTAGTTTAAAGATGCTTTGTCTGCCCCTAATGTGTCTTGGGTAAGCTGTTAGCTTTCTCCCTCATGTTGTTATGGTATACTAATAGCTAGAATCATTCTTTTTTTTTTTTTCTGACTACTTAATTTATAAGAGGAGAATGAATTAGATTCTAAATCATAGTTGCAATGGAAATTAAGAGAACCCTCAATGTATTCTGGATTTCAAAACAAAATAGCTAGAAAGTCTCACCTTTTATTTTTGTTAATCCTAAAGGCTTCCCTAGATATAACATTGCTGTGTTTCTCATCCACGGCATTATTGGTATTTTAGATGAGACGATTCTTTGTATAGATCTGTCCATATAATGATTGCAGGATGTTTTAGATTCTCCCTTCCCCCCCCCCAATTAAATGCAAGTATTAGTCCCCTGGCCATGGTGAGCATAAAAAATCCCTGTGTGTTTCCATATGTAGGTGGTACCACCCCAGTTGAGATTCCCTGGTATAGTTGTTTTTGTTTTTCACCCAGTTCCACAACACTGAAAGTTTAGGAGGATAGTGCTAGAGTTTTCAAGGCTATAAGAATCAGAAGCAAAAGCTTTTTTAAGCTTTTTTTTTTAGAACTGAGTGTTTGAGCTCTGTGTGTTCAGATATCCCTTCTCTCCGCCACCACGGGATCCCAAAAAAGTACATAGTGTTAAAGGGAGGTTATCAGATTTGATAGGAAATTTCATATAGAGTAACAAGCCAAAAAGCCTTAGGAAAACATTTAATTCAGCCACTACATATTATTTGTAAGAAAATTGAGAGTCAAAAAAGTAGAATGTCTTACCCATGTTTACAGTAAGCTAGTGGCCATATAAGAGGGCTAGGAGATTTGCTACTTTTTATTCATCTTTCCTACTTCTTCCAAGTTCTAAGGGAATTATAATTGGATGGCCAAGGAAGATTAGGATCTTGTGTCAAGAAAAAAAAACAGAGCAATTGTAAATTTTAAAGTAAAATAAGTTCTGTGCTATGGGGTATGTGTTTAAATTAGTCAAAACCTATGTTTAAGAATTTGTGGTCTGCCACCAATATAAATCAGTGGTTTGGGGGAACTAGTTGATACAAGTAGAGACAAAAGGAGCACATGAAAATGATCCATTCTTTTCTCTTAGATATTAGTTCCTATATTTCTTTGAAGAGTAGCTTTATGGGATAGAATAGCTAAAAACAAGAAAATGTAATTAATTGGTAGAGAATTCATGTTCTAAAGCTTTTTTTTTCTCGTAGGAGGATATAGGTTAGAATTACAGATAACTTAAGAACAAAATAGAATATGTGTTAATAGAAACAGGAAAATTTATAATAGGTGGCACTTTACAGAAAACAGTCTTGTATTTTCATTTAAATTCTGGGAATTAAAAATATGAATGATATTTGGAAAACCTAACCTATAATAGTAAACAAGAGTCTATGGCTTCTATAAAAGCCTAATTTCCTCCATAAGTCTCATCAATGTATAAATTATTGCTGTTGTACGTGTTAGTGTATTCAGTTCAGGGAAAAGGCCTGCACTCTACCTCCATTCCAGTACTCATTTTGTATAATATGGAAACTTAAATGTTCTGTGGTTGCCATGATGCACTGTGATTTAGATAAACTGTGTGTCAGTGAACTAATCTTGACATTTCCCACTTGGGTAGAAACTGTCCCTCCTCTTACAGGTGCATTTTTCATAACTATCCACTGGAGGGAGCTATTGCCAAAACTAAGACACACCTGCAGAATCTTTTAAAAAAAAAAACACCAAAAACAGCTATGCAGTTTCTTTCATGGCCTATTTTTATTATCTCTTTTTTCTTAAATCTGGGCCCAGAATCCACGATCCCTATGATTGTAATAAGAACAATCAGGCTTTGAAGATAGTGGACTTTTCCTATAGTGTCGACCTTAGGGCACAGCTAGACGTCTTTACCCTCAGCGGCTTTCGGACGGTACAGATCCTGGAAGGACAAAAGATCCTGGCTAACTGTTCTTCTCCCTACCAGGTAAGCGTAAAACAAGCTTGGGCAAATATGGAGAGGGTTTCTTAATGCCTGTCTTATCTAGATAAGCTATGAAAGCTAGTGTTTACTGGTATTGTCTCTCCTGAAATAGATGACCTACTTTCCAGATATCACCAAGTCAAGCAAAAGGTACCATTTTTCTGTCACAACATTGAAGATTATACACCTACACGTGCAGACACAGGACCTGAGTGCCTGGGGCATTTCTACCACTTACTGTCCATGTGGTCTTTTATAGTGATCTTCTCTGTAAAATAAGAATAACAACCTCTATACATTAGAATTTTTGTGAGGAGTTAATGAAATACTGTTTATAAAAAAATTAGGATAAACATAAAGTGTTTATACAGTGGCATTGTATGAAAAAATCCCTTCTGGCTCAGCCCTGGACAAATGACATGAACATGAACTAGTCATGTGGACCATATTTAGAACACAGCTAGAGTACATGCAAATTCAAATTTTGATTTGATAGTCCAGATATTTTTGTCATCTTTTGTCCCAAAGGTAATTCCTAGGGTTGGCTCTATTAATCAGCTCTTTGGGGAGCATCTCCCTTTACTGCAAGGGCAAAGAACAGTTTTAATAAAAATGTCTGTTGTAAAATCAACTTAGTTAAGCACTATTTCTCAGTTTCCCATGTAAATAGGCTACCATGATAATAGCAGAGAATTATTTTAGCTGATGGTGCTTTTTGTGATTTCAGGTAGACCTGTTTGGTATAGCAGATTTAGCACATTTACTATTGTTCAAGGAACACCTACAGGTCTTCTGGGATGGGTCCCTCTGGAAACTTAGCCAGAATATTTCTGAGTAAGTATTGGTGATTTCAGGGACTTTGCCTATCCAAATAATTCTCTTCTTTTCTTGGATGCCCCCTCTACTTTGATAGCCTTAATTTTCTTATTCCAAGTGCCATGAATACAGTAATTTCACCCACTTTTCATTAGAGTACATGGAGGACACCAACTTCAAGATAAAGGGATTGTTGAGTAAAAATAAGACTCCAGCTGTCAGATTTCTGGACCGGGGTATATCACACAGACTGTGACTTTAATATGGAAACCTCTCAGTGCAGATGTGTTAATAGAACCATTTCATAAGAATAATTTTCTAACCAATTGGTATTAATCTTAAACTCATTTTTAATAACTATTGTGATCAAACATTAATAAACATCTCTTGAGAGAGTTAAATTTTTTAATTATATGCTAATTTTAGACTACTATTTATTTAATGAGTGGGAAGAACTGAATCTCCTTAGTGAAGAAAGTAAATGAACTCTTAATGAGAGCTGCTTGGGCTCAGAACCTTATATTCCCTCAAGTGTGCTCATAAAACTTAATAAATATCCCATGTTCCACTTCAGCTTATCATAGCTAATAACTTCCCAGCACACGCTTGCCAATCTGTCACTTATTGGTACATCCTTAGATTTAAAAAAGTCACTATTGAAGATTTAATGTCCCCTGTCCATTCTCTCTTCTCAACAATTAAATTGTATATTTCTTTGTGTTTAATTCAGAATTTGGCCAATCTTATTTGACTCTTACATACACTTTAAAAAGTAGGGTTGGACTGTAATGTAGGAGGTGTAGGGATAGATCCAGCATCTCCAGCTTGCGATGGACCCAGGCGGGTTCAATTAATACAAGCAAAACAGATGGTGTCAGTTGGGGTCTCCTAAAAGCCTACCTTATACAATAATAGAATTTCTGTGATTTAAGGGGAAAAAAAAGGTACAGCCATTATAGGTTTAAGCAGTAGTTACTTCTGTAAGGTTTAGAATTCTCAGAGGATTACAAAGATAATAAACTACTGGTGGGGTTTGGGGAAAAGATTCTAGTCTTGTTAATGACCTAGGCCCTAGGGATGTTGAAGAGGAGACAAAATTTATTTTTCTTCTAAAGCATTTTGGTGCATAAACATATCACTGAGTTAAATACAAAAAAGAATTCTGACTTTCATGTGCTTGATCTTGATGGAAATGGTTTTATATAATTTTAGGCTAAAAGATGGTGAATTGTGGAATAAGTTCTTTGTGCGGATTCTGAATGCCAGTGGTGAGTCCACAGTGTCTGTTCTGAGGGAGCTCTCCGCAGAAATGAGTGGGGTATTTGACACTGCGTTCCAGAGTCACCTGAACAAAGCCCTGTGGAAGGTGGGGATGGTAATCAGTCCTGGGGCTTTGCTCTTCCATCAAAATAGGCAGTCAAGTCTCTCAGAGATTCCTGCCTAAAAGAAATGTTGTTGTATTGTGGAACGCTGCATCTGTATATTGCTATAATTTAATTTGGGGCACTTTTACGTACATTGCTAATACTTTTCTACTTTTTGGTAGAGATATGTTTCTAGTTAACTGACATTCTTTACACAACAATGTCACTACTCTTGGCCTTGTCTAATTTTAACACAGAAAACTTTTATTTTAAACAGACTCTGTAAGGATGGCTACCTTTCCATTAACTCACATTTGTCTCTACTTTTCCCTTTTATAAATTTTGTGATATGTACCCTTGTGATCACCATGTATTTTGTAAATAATAAAATAGTATTTGTTAAATTTGTGTTTCTAACATTTCATCTACTTTTTGCACATGGGTACTTCACCATGGAAATTTATATATCCTAGATTTAGAGGTGTTAAGATAGGATTGTGACAAGACAAGAATTGTTACCCATTCCTTTAGGTGCTCCTACTTTTCAACATGTGATTGAAAACTAGGTAAAATTTTTACCCAATAGCAAATTTTCTTAAATTTCAAATGGCAAAATTGTCCATGTGGCTCATATTTTAATGTTTTCACCTATAATCCATCGAGCCCCTGGATCTATCTTTATAATCTATTGGTTCTACTGCCACTGAGTCTTTTGATTAGGAATGTGGCTGTTATAAATGAAAATACGTTTCAAACAAGGTTCAGCAAGCTTTCAGAAATGGAATAATCTCAGTTTTATTACATACAGAATTATTTGGAGTTGGCAGGGGTCAGTGAAGGAAATAGGATGGGTTTTGTTGTATCAAAGCTTTGAAGGAGGTAGAACATCAGAATAAAGAGAAAACTTTGATGCATGGAATAACGTGGGAGAGACTAGGTCTAGATGAAGTATTGGATACCTAAAGGGGAGCATAAATTAACCTGGCCACTTGGGGATAGGGAAGGAAATTGGTAGAAAGGGGCAAGGAATAGCCCTTAACACAATTAGCTAATGTATCCTCCTGCTGGTGCCTGATTTTTTTTTTCACTCTAGTTGTCACTATTAGCACTCTGAGGTTGTTAGAAAGCAGAAAATCTTCTAAGCATATCTCAACTAAATATATTTAAGCATATGTAGTTGAAGCACTGAATTGTAACTTGGACCTGAAAGATAATCAGTTTACAAATCTTTGCTTTTAACCAAAATAAAGCTCTTCAGAGAGTCTCACATTTGCTTTTTGTACTGATACTATAAAGTGATATACTTCTATATTTTACATCTACCTCTCTTCTCTCCTAATTTCTCAATCCACTGCTTTGACGGATAAAGTCAGTATTCTGAGACTGGATGGTGAATTTAGATACTTAACATATTCAGCTACTATCTAGTGAATTATTTAGCATCTTGCTTTTGATAGCAAGGCTGACAGTGACAAACCACTTCTGTCTGGATGAAGTTTTGTTTCTGAAAGTAGCTCCTGAGGCAAGGGAGGAGAAACTGAGAAGGTACTTTATTAGAGAACCCCCAACTGTTTTGCCACTCCTCTCTTCATTCGCCATCCCCCCAGCCCCAACCATTCTTCATAAAGGGGAGAAAAGAGTACCTGACTATGTAGAGCCTGTGATGTCTTAGGTTTTCCCTTCACCTAAGCATATAACAAAAAAGTAGGAAATTTAGGAAGCTTTAGCATCTAAATATAAAAGCAAGGTTGATTTGGAATTTTAAGCAGAATGAAAATAATCTTATGTCATTGAAGGTAATATATCTAAACTTCTGTTTTTAGTATACTGAAAATTTATTTGTATTTAAATGCTTTTAATGTTCTTATTAGAGATATATATCCTAAAATTTTCATCTTCCTATTATAATTTTCTATGATGTTTTTGAATTACATAAAATTCAACTTTTTTTCAGGACAAAATACTACTTTATGGCTGATGTGTGATTAAGAAAGAAACAAACAACGGACTTAAGCTGAACTTCTATAAATACATACTTTCTTTTTTCCATCAAAACATACTACCAGTAATCTTTTTTTCCTTAGAGGCTCATGTGGTAAATTTTGAGCTGCTAGGCAGTATTGTCCCATAAGTCCAGATTGATCTCTTCATGAGAAATAATGATTATCCAATCAAACTACTAGTTTTTAAACCTCTTATGAGCAAGAGATTACACGTTCTGTTGATTTTATGTACTCACAGAGATTAGCACATAGTATTCAAAAGTAAATACTGAATTAGAATACTGGAAAAGAGCAGCCGCAGGTTCAAAAACAAGTTATATTGGAGCCTTGATTAGAGGGAAATATGTGTTACAGGCTCTAAATGTAGCTGGAATCATATTCTCACATT
The DNA here is from genome assembly GCA_004026745.1 of Myrmecophaga tridactyla. Taxonomy (NCBI): domain Eukaryota; kingdom Metazoa; phylum Chordata; class Mammalia; order Pilosa; family Myrmecophagidae; genus Myrmecophaga; species Myrmecophaga tridactyla. The sequence goes on along the minus strand of PVIY010001548.1, from coordinate 126,464 downwards.
CTTCTTCAGGGTGTCACTTTGTACATGTTTCTTTAACCTGTTGTAGTTGAGTGCTGGGCTTACATTGTGATAGACTTATTTACTCCTTTCAGAATTGAATGTTATATTCACAGGTGTATGTATTCCATCAAGATATGTACCTCTTTATTTTCTGTGTTCAGTTCAGCCTTACATTCAGTTTAAACAGTTATATGAGCCAGTTTATTATGCCGTAGAAAGTAGCTTAATCTTACTGGTCTGGTCATGTGACACATTTTATTTAATTGCTTTAATCCTGCAATTAGCAAAGTGAGGATGGCATTACATAAAAACAAATACTCATTAAATTATGTGATAAAAAAAGATATACATTTGTTTGCTTTTGCATCTTAACGTTGAAAAAGAAATCTTGTAACATAAGAATAATGTGACAAAAAAAAATGAAAAGGATGACACGTAAAGCTCCAATGAGGTTGGCTTATTCAAGGAAATGATATGGGTAAGGGTGAGTGAAGGTGTGGTACAGCAAATGAAGGGGTCCCAGCAAATCTAGGGGTTTGGAAGGGCAGAAATGAGCTGGGCAGAATAGACAAACGTTTACTAGCATTGTTAAGAAGGACCTTCCGGAACAAGTGCACCGCATCACTAACAGGCAACGTCTTGCCCAGGGCCTGCCCAAACAGATCTGTCCCATTGGTCCCTAGCATGTGGACCAATGGTCGAGGTTTTATGATGTAGGCCGGGGTGGGGGCGGGCCGTAACTCCTACCTGACCTATTCCTCTGGTGTGTTACAATATGTAACTTGTATTTGTACATGTACATGCCTTACCTCTCCAACTAAGGTGAGCTCTTTGGGGGGGTGAGATCTGTGTCTTTTTATACCCTAGTTATGACTTGCATGTGGTGCTAACATGGTCAACTTCACAGGCTCAGGGCCCACTAGCACTTACTCAGTATTGAGGTAGCTTTCTGCCTATAAGTGCCAAACCAAACACTAACATAGTGTTTGGAAACAGCCTTTGGAACCAGAGTGCTTTGGCTCTAGTCCTTGGTACTAGCTGTGTGGCACTGACAAGTTACTTAACCTCTTGGAGCCAATGTCCTCTCTATAAAAAGAGGATAATGAAAAGTGAACCTACTTTACAGAATATTGAGAACTGAAAATACTTGTATTGATTGATTCTGATGTTTTAATCGTTCTGAGGTTCTCTGGAAGCCTCTCAAATAGATGGGATTCCAGCAAGTTGATTGGTGCCTTACTATCTTTGGATTTAATGAATAGTACACAGTTTAGGCAAACCTGAATAAAATAAAGGTAGGTAAAAGAGACATGGTGTTCTGTAAACTAAAATAGGGAAAATCAGTTTCTGTTGGGTGCCACTTTCTGAAAGCCAAATAATTGTATGTAAAGAAGATAGTCTCAAGATTAGCCACTGATGTACTCAAAGTATCAGAAGGTCCATTTGATCCCCAGTCTTCAGTCCAAAGGATCTTTGCTGGCTCACAGCTCTCTGCTGTTTCTGTGACATATTCAGGGCCCAGGAACCTTTAAAAAGATACCTATCGTCCTGGTTACTCTGGTACACAAGACAGGGTTTCATTGCCTACGGTGGTGGAAGCAGGAGGTAGGTCCCCTCTAGCCACCTGCAGGTGCATCTTGCTCTCCCTCTCCCCCACCAGGAGAAACGGCTTTCTAGTTCAGGGAGCAGAACATACTCACCTCATTGAAGGCCGAGATATTAGTCTCTTCCTGAGACTCTTGCTAGAGCTTAGGATTTGCTGCTATGCTACATCCCTCTCCTGAGTCAATGAATAAGAGGTGACCACTTGTTTAAAAGGGAAAGGAGGAATATGGAGAGAAACCCTTGGTTTAATATCTGCAAATATTATTTCACTATATAAATACAGTTTTTGGAGTCACTCAGTGCGGTTTTGAATCCAGGCTTGCCGCTGATTAGCTGTGTACTCTTGAACAATGGATTTGGCCTACTAAATGAAGATACTAATTTTGTTTGCCTTTCCATCCTTGCCCCTCTGTTTCTCTGTGGTGGGTTCTGTGTATTAAACCAAGGGCCAGATCTGGCCAAATCTGGCCCAATGCCTGTTTTTGTACAGTCATTGAGCTAAGAATCGTTCATATATATATTTGTAAGAGTTGTGACAAGAAAAATTTATATGAGAAAGACTATATGTGGCCTGTAAAGCCTGAAATATTTACTCTCTGGTCCTTTCAGAAAAAGTTTGCCAACCTTGCATTAAACAATGCAATGAATCCAGAAATAGCATTTGGTCCACAAAAGTGGACCCTTGGCCACATTTGCCTTCTAAATGACAAGTGTCTGCTCTTTGACACAGGAAAGCATGGGCCATAGCCCACAGGAATTGTCCAAGCCCCTGCTCTTCCACGTCAGCAGTGGTTGAGTGGCAGTGGCATTGGTTTTATTTGGGGATTTAATTCCTTAATAGGTTTTCATCCCATTAAATGAATGACCAACACCCCTCCAGAGAAATGCACCTTTTCTCTTTCCTACCTTTAAACTATGAGCCATGTACACATAGCCAGAAATTATGAAAAGGCTTGAAAATGGGCTCTCAGCAAGAGGTAATTTGCCAGATACACGTTCCAAGCAAGCCCTGATGCAGGAAGCCAGCCTCTTTGGTGGTGCCACGTTATCAGGGTATTAGGGAGCACTGTGTGGGGGCTAACAAGAGTTTTCCAGCCATTTAATCTGTGCAGGCATCAGCTTATCTCAGTAACAAGAAATTGGTCTTTTTTTCTATATCGTTGTTCCCTTGAAAGACTGTTTCTCTGTTTTCCTCTTACAGTTGACTTAATCTAACAAGAAAGCCCTATAAACTCGGTTCAGGAACTAGAAAACCTGGGCTCAAATCCCAATTCTGCTCCTTACCAGTTGCTTGGTCAGGACAGGTCAGTCTGCCTCTTTTTTCCCTTCCATAAACTAGACTGTTGGTTCCTATCCCAAAGGACTGTTTTGAGAACTAAACAGCATGATGTGGTGAACATGAAGTTTCTTGGCACGTAGATAAGAAGCACTGGATTCATCTCCACTCCCTAGCTCCCAGCCCAGAGCTGGGCACACAGGAGGCAATAGAAATGATGTGACTCAATGTTGAATCTAAGCCACAATCGAGATACCTGACATTCTTATTCACTCAGGCCTCCAGCTGCGACCCGTTGACTCCTGTTTTACTCTTTGTTGAAACACGTTTATTTACCCACTCCAGAGCAGCAAATAATCTCTTGGAATGTGGCAAAGAAGATTAGCCAGTAAATATTTTAGAACTTCTACGATGGGATCCACTGTAATGTTAGGTATCATGAAAGATATAAATATCAGACATACTCCCTTCAGGGAGTTTATAATTTAGTTAGGAAAACAAGATAAAACAAGTGGAAAGCTAAGAAATACATAAGAGAAGTCAGCTGAAAACATCTCAAAGTAAGCCGTGACCAAGAGAAAAGGAATGGAGCTGATAATATGTTAGAATACTCAGAGGAACAGTGGGCAGTACAGATGGGGATGTCCCTGGAAGCCATCATGGAATGCAGGACTTGTAGTTAGCCTGTAAAAGATAAGGAGTTTTTGGCTACAAGAATCAGAAAAACAATCCAAAATATCTTAAGGAGTAAGGACATCTGTTATTTCCCATAATGACCAGCCATAATGATCAGCAATTTGTCAAGGACCCAAGTTGTTTCCATCTTTTTCTGTGCTCCTCAGCATGTTGGCTTTTGTCCTCAGGCTGGTCCCTTTGTGAGCCCCAGTAGACTACGACAGTTTTGCAGGTACAACAACTTGAAGTAGCAGAAGAAAACTTTCCCGAGAAACCCTCCCAGCAGATTTCCCCTCATGTCTCTTGGCCAGATTACTGTCACATGCCAGGAGCCTAAACTAGTCACTGGCAAGGAAAATGGAATTACCAAAATTGGCTTAGACTAATAAAGATTCATCCTCTGAAATGAGAAAAAATAGTTTCAGTGGCTGAGAGATTTCAGAGCTGAGAGGTTATCCTGGAGGTTATTCTTATGCATTATATAGATATCCCTTTTTAGTTTATGTTTTCTTGGAGTAGCTGGAGGGAAGTACCTGAAACTCTTGAGCTGTGTTCCAGTAGCCTTGATTCTTGAAGACGACTGTATAAAAACATAACTTTTACAATATGACTGTGTGATCGTGAAACCTTGTGTCTGATGCTCCTTTTGTCCAGGGTATGGACAGATGAGTAAAAAATATATATGGATAAAAAACAAATAAATAATAGGGGGGATAAGGGGTAAAATAAATTGGGTAGATGGAAATACTAGTGTCAATGAGAGGGAGGGGTAAGGTGTATGGTATGAGTTTTTTTCTTTTTATTTGTTTGGAGTGATGCAAATGTTCTAAGAAATTATGGTCATTAACAAACAACTATGTGATGGTATTGAGAGCCATTGATTGTTCACCATGTATGGAATGTATGTGTGTGAAGATTTGTCAATAAAAATATTTTATAAAGTTAAAAAAAAAATTCATCCTCTAGGTATATACCCAAAAGAATTGAAAGAAGGGACTTGGACAGGTTCTGGCACACTGATGTTCATGATTGCCAAAAGATGGAAGCAACCCACGTGTCCATCAACCAATGAATGGATAAACAAAAAAATGTGACATATACACACAATAGAACAATATTGAGTTGTAAAAAGGAAAAGTTTTTCTGATACATATGGCAACATGGATGAATACTGAAGACATCATGTTGAGTGAGATAAGCCAGACACAAAAGGGCAATTATTATATTATTTCATTGATAGGAAATAATTAGAATAAGCAAATTCAGAGTCAGAAACTAGAATATAGGTTACTAGGAGCCGGGGTAGGTTTAGGGAATGGAGAGTTAATGCTTAAATTGTACAGCGTTTCTATTGGGTGTGATGGAAAAATTTTGTTAATGGACGGTGGTGATGGTAGCACATTATGAATGTAATTAATAGCACTGAATTATATATTTGAATGTGGTTAAAAGGAAAATTTTAGGTTGTATAAATGTTACTAGAATAAAAATTTTTTGAAAAAGGATTCATCCCCTAGGGCTGAGGCTGGGAAGGGGCCCCTTCCCTGAGCATATACCTAGGAGAAGGGTGAACAGCCAAATAAATGTGGTTTCTTCCAGTAGTAAAGCAAGAGATGAGAAGGATTTAGAAAGGCAACCAACAATGTCTGCCACGTGGGTAGCGTTTGGAAGAAAAAAAGGAAGGATTTGTAAGGAGCCAAAATCAGATTGCCTGGGTTCAAACTTCTGCCCTGCCATTTAGTGACCTGGGCAAGTCAGTTAACCTCACTCAACCTTAGTTTCCACCTCCCTGAAATGAAATAACAATAGTCCCTCCCTAGGTTGTAAATTTCATGAGGACAGGGGCTTGTCTTGTTCTTTTGAGTTATCCCCACTCTAGTACAGTATCATATCTACTAGGTACTCAATATTTCTTGGATGTATTTAATTGGGTTGTTGTGAGGATTAAGTGACTTAATATATGGCAAGGGCTTGCTTGGCACAGTAGTTTACAGTATGTGCTGGAAAAAAAGATAGCTTTTAGCCACAAAATTGTAGAGATATTGTGAACTTTCTAATTGTGTTCCTTTGCTCCCTTGAAGTCAACTGTGTGTCTAATTTATCACTAGCCCTTGCTCATCATAGAGGCTGAAGTGTGTCAAGAAGGCTGTGTTCCTGGTGGACTTGGGGCTGGTGCAGGAAACGCCCATCACATCCTCTGCTGAGAAGAGGACACACTTGGGATTCTAATACTAGGGATTCTGCAGTTTGCAACTCTGATCTGACCAGTTTTTGAGCAGGACCTCAAATTGCCCTGATAACTCCTCAGGGTCAAACCCAGAAGCCTTCCTGGACCAGGCTAACTCACTTTTAAAGTTGTTCAGCCAGAATCTGGAGGAGGCACCATTTCTCTCTGACTTTAAAAGGCTTTTCTTTTTTCCCCTGTCCCTAAGTGAAATGCAAACCAATTTCCACTAGCCACTCCTTTCCCCTGCTCTGAAGGAATGGGCCAGTCCCTCCCACAGAGGCTGCTGCCAGGAAAGGTTCATAGATAGGAAATGCCTCTACTTGGCCTGCTGCCAGCCGCTGAACTTCTGGGGATTGACAGCTGACTCCCTCTTGAGAGTTAATGGCCCCCACTCTTGCTATTCCATGGAGATGTTGTAAACACTAGCCTCATTGGCAGGCCCATCCTTCCAGCAGCACTCATAGCCCCCTGTCAAAGCAGGTTGGGGCCAGGCCCTCACTGACTGGTTCCCATTCAACCTTCAGCCATCTGTGCAGTGTCACCCAGAAACAGTCAAGCCAAAGCTCTCACTGAGTTCTAGCCCCAGCCATGGGGCATCACAATGAAAGCCAGGGCTTTGGAATGAGGTCCTGACTTCACCGCTTTCTTAGCTGATTGGTGGCAAGTTTTTAAAACACTTTCAGCCTCAGATTCCTCATCTATCCAAATCAGGATAATATTGAAACTATTTTCACAATTCTAAACACCTTCCTAGAAGGTCCTGGAAAGAGAATGCCATTCCCTATTCACTTGCATAATCCCATTTCTTCTAAGAGAGCATCCCTCTGGGTAGTGACCTCAGAGACCCTTGCCAGGGTCTTTCCTAATCCGTTGAGATTTTGGTCTATGCTCCCTTCCTGTACCCCCTCCCCATCCCCCACCATAGCATTGTGACCAAGGATTGGGCAAGAAGGGAAGACCATACAAATTTGTGCCCACCTTCTGCCCGCTCAGATCATCTGCCCGTCTCTGGACGCTGTCCACTTCTCTGGATCTGTCTCCTCACTCACCATGTCCCTGTCACCCTCTCTTACCCCCTCCTCTGCCCCCATTGCACCAGAGATAAGGACATTGTGGAGACGGAGATAAGGGGGAGCTAAACCAGCTTCTCAGAGACTCATCTGTCTTCTCTCAGACTATGCTATGATCCTCTCCGCTCCTGGTCCCATCCCCTGCCCTTTAAGATCCAGGCGGGTTCTGCACCCAAGAATGGGAGATTGGAAAACTTCCCTTGCTCATTTTTAAGCAGAGAGCTAGCCCTGGGCCTTCTGATCAAGGATGGAGGGGCAATGACTGCACAGCAAGGCTGTTGGTCGGCAGCAGCAGTAACTCCTCTTGGACTTCTCCACAATGTGGCTTTTGTTGAGGAAAAGTTCTCAGAGAAATCCCCTAATCCTCAGCACGACAGAAACTCCTATTCCAAGGGAACCTGTTGAAGAGAATACCACCATCATGCTTTCAGCCCCCTGCCTCAACACATGTTATCCAGCCACCAAGATGTCTCATCATCCTATGTCCCCAACCCACTCCACGGGAGAGAAGTAGGAGCATATCTGGGAAAGGGCACAGTTGGGCCCTGGAGCCATGACCCCAAATCTTCCTTTCCATTGAAGACTCTCAGGGCTCTGGCCATCTTCCTCTTTGCTGCCAACACCAGGGAGGCCGTGGATGCCCTTGAAGTATCAGGCTCCACAGTCGTGCAGGAAGCCCTTTGGGAAATCCTCATGAGGGTGGGGTCTCTGCCTCTGGCCTGTTGCTCCTTGAGGCCCAGAGGTTGGGGCACCTCTGATGGAATGCTAGCTCTGTAGTGCGGGACTCACAGACCTCCCAGGCCAACACCTGACTATTAATCTAAGCCCTTCCTTTCTGGATCCTGCCCTGGCTTGTGAGGTGGGGTGGAGGTAGGCAGAATCTGTTCCTTCCTTTCTGGCCCAGCAGTGAGAGTGTTGATGTGTGTAGGCAGGTGGAGACAAGCCCCACACAGCCGTCAGACAGGCCTATGAAAAGCACCTCTATATGTGCAGGACAAGGGTGTAGGGAAGGATCTGAAAACCTAGACAAATTTGATGGTAACAGGGAATTTTCCCTGCACACTACAAACCTAGGCTTTGTTTCTGAAAGTTTTCTTTGAATACACTTGGTAATCACCAGTTTATGAATATTTTAGAACTTCATTTTTAGATGGCCTTTTCAAACAAACCCAGACGATTTTTTTTTTTAACTGCAATGGCACAACATTGTTGAAAGCAGTCATTCCAGCTAATCCCGACTCGCCAAGATGGTGCAGATGAAGAGAGTAAGGTGAAAGGCATTATTAAGTCGTAGGGAACTGCTTAGTCGATTCCCATTGCCACAACTCCCTGGGAGCCAGGATTAACAGGCAGGACCGTCCACCATGGCAGCTCCATCAGCCTTTAATTGATTTGCAGGCACATCACACTTAGGAAAGAACATGGCCTGTGAGGAAGGAAAGCTGAGTTCCAGTCCCGGTTCTGCCTCTAATTTCCTCTGCGGCTTTGTTGAGTCAATCTCTCTGGGCTGCGTTTCTCACCTGTAAGAGGGGTGGAGCTGAGATTGTAGAATCCCTTTCATTCTGTGGTTCAGTGTATTTTAAGGGTGGGTAGAGCATAGAGCCTCTTCAATTGTTCCTTCATTCAACAAACTTTGCGTGAGCATCTACCATGTGCCAGGTATCACACTGGGTTTCCTGCCCTGGAGAGCCCATGGCCTACTGTGGTTGGCAGAGAGGCGACTCCCGTGGGGATAAAGGAGAACATGGGGCACAGCATCAGCCCTGGAGCACAGGCATCTGCAGCCAAACCTTTGTCAGGCTTCCCATTGCCAGCATAACCCCCCTTTTTACAACCGATGATCTAAGCTTGCACATAGCTCACCAAATCTAGAAGTCATTTATCATGATAGAATTTGTGCAGGCCACCAGTTTTCAGATGTCCATAAAGAGAATAAGGATAAAAGAATCAGCAATTGCTGATCTCAGGCTCAGAAACTGAAAATGGTTACAAAAAGTGTCAAAAGATACTGTGGTGACTATTAGTTCGGTTTTTGGTCTGCAGCATCCATTCCCCTTTAGCAGCACCCTAATTTTCTTCCCCATATCATGTGTGTTAAGGGAAGCACTGGACCCAGGATAACCTCCCCTCTGCCAAAGCAGGATGTAGTGAGACCCTGAGCTGAGCCAGTCAATCAGACTTTTTAAATTTTTATTAATAAAACCAATCAACATACAATATGAACATTCTTTTTTTTCCATCGCATAGTTGTATATTCATCATCATGATCATTTCTTAGAACATTTGCATCAATTCAGAAAAAGAAATAAAAAGAAAACAGAAAAAAATTCATACATATCATACCCCTTACCCCTCCTTTTCATTAATCACTAGCATTTCAATCTACTAAATTTATTTTAACACTTGTTCCCCCTATTATTTATTTTTAATCCATATGTTTTACTCATCTGTCCATAAAGTAGATAAAAGAAGCATCAAGCACAAGATTTTCACAATCACACAGTCACATTGAGAAAGCTTTATCATACAATCATCTTCAAGAAACATGGCTACTGGAACACAGCTCTACATTTTCAGGCAGTTCCTTCCAGCCTCTCTGTTATGCCTTAACTAAAAAGGTGATATCTATTTGATGCGTAAGAATAACCACCAGGATAACCTCTCAACTCTGTTTGGAATCTCTCAGCCATTGACACTTTGCTTTGTCTCATTTCTCTCTTACCCCTTTCAGTCGAGAAGGTTTTCTCAATCCCTTGGTGCTGAGTCCCAGCTTGTTCTAGGATTTCTGTCCCACGTTGTCAGGGAGGTCCACAACCCTGGGAGTCATGTCCCACGTAGAGACGGGGAGGGCAGTGAGTTTACTTGTCATGTTGGCTGAGAGAGAGGCCACATCTGAGCAACAAAAGAGGTTGTCTTGGGGGTGACTCTTAGGCCTAATTTTACATAGGCTTAGCCTATTCTTTGTGGGGTTAAGTTTCATATGAACAAACCCCAAGACTGGGGGCTCAGCCTATTGCTTTGGTTGTCCCCACTGCTTGTGAGAATATCAAGAGTTCTCCACTTGGGGAAGTTGAATTTTCCCTCTTTCTCACCTTTTCCCCAAGGGGACTTTGCAAATACTTTTTTATTCACTGTTCAAATCACTCTGGGGTTTATCGAGGCATCACTCTGGACAAACCTACAAAATCTCATGCCCTACTCAAGGTTCCATTTACTTATGGTTTTCAATTAAGCTGTCCATGTAAGTTATATTAGGAAATGCACGAGTCAAAATATAAATTTTGTACCAAATAAACATTTTTTGCTTTAGTCTCACATATAAGTTAAAGTTTAAAATATTAGCTACCATGTATTTTCGACACCCTGCATTATTGACATTCCTTTGTTCTTCCTCATACAAAACGTTTTAAAATTTGTACATTTAGTCACTATCATTATACATAGACATTCCTAGATTATACCATCTCAGTCTTTATTGTATATCTTTCCTTCTGATTTCATTTGTGCCCCCAGTCCTCCTCCTTCTATCATTCTCACATTCAGCTTCATTCAGTGTTCTAACATTATTATTGTGCTACCCATTTCTGAATTTTTACAATCAGTCCCGTTGCACAATCTGTATCCCTTCAGTTCCAGTTACCCAGTATGTACCCTATTTCTATCTCCTGATGATGTCTGTTCTTAACTGAAGTTATCCAAGTTCATTCATTAATGTTAGTTCATATCAGTGAGACCATACAGTATTTGTCCTTTTGTTTCTGGCTAATCTCACTCAGCATAATGTCCTTAAGCTCCATCCATGTTGTTATATATTTCATAACTTTTTTCTGTTTTACAGCTGCATAATATTCCATCGTATGTATCTACCACTGCTTTTTTAGCCACTCGTCTGTTGATGGACATTTGGGCTGTTTCCGTCTCTTGGCAATTGTAAATAATGCTGCTATAAACATTGGTGTGCAAATGTCCGTTTGTGTCCTTGCCCTCATGTCCTCTGAGTAGATACCTAGCAATGGTATTGCCAGTCATATGGCAATTCTGTACTTAGCTTCCTGAGGAACTGCCAAACTGTCTTCCACAGCAGTTGTACCATTTGACATTCCCACCAACAATGGATGTGTGCCTCTTTCTCCACATCCTCTCCAGCACTTGTCATTTTCTGTTTTATTGATAATGGCCATTCTGGTGGGTGTGAAATGATATCTCATTGTGGGTTTGATTTGCATTACCCTAATAGCCAGAGAAGTTGAGCATCTTTGCATGTGCCTTTTGGCCATTTGTATTTCTTCTTCTGAGAAGTGTCTGTTCAGTCTTTTGCCCATTTTGTAATTGGGTTGTCTGTCTTTTTGTTGTTGAGTTGAACAATCTCTTTATATATTCTGGATACTAGGCCTTTATCTGATATGTCGTTTCCAAATATTGTCTCCCATTGTGTAGGCTGTCTTTTTACTTTCTTGACGAAGATCTTTGATGCACAAAAGTGTTTAATTTTGAGGAGTTCTCATTTATTTATTTATTTCTTCAATGCTCATGCTTTGGGTGTAAGGTCTAGGAAGCCACTTTCTATTATAAGATTGATAAGATATTTCCCTACATTTTCTTCTAACAGTTTTATGGTCTTAGATCTAATGTTTAGGTTTTTGATCCATTTTAAGTTAACTTTTGTATAGGGTGTGAGATATGGGTCCTCTTTCATTCTTTTGCATGTGGATATCCAGTTCTCTAGGCAATATTTATTGAAGAGACTGTTCTGTCCCAGGTGAGTTGGCTTGACTGCCTTATCAAAGATCAACTGTCCATAGATGAGACAGTCTATATCTATTCTATTCCATTGGTCAATATATCTTTATGCCAGTACCATGCTGTTTTGACCATTGTACCTTCGTAATACGCCTTAAAGTCAGGTAGCGTGAGACCTCTGACTTCATTTTTCTTTCTCAGGATACTTTTAGGTATCCTGCCCTTCCAGATAAATTTGGTTGTTGGTTTTTCTATTTCTGAAATGTAAGTTTTTTGGATTTTAATTGGTATTGCATTGAATTTGTAAATCAATTTAGGTAGAATTGACATCGTAACTATATTTAGTCTTCCAATTCATGGAAGTGTACCCTTCCATTTATTTAGGTCTTCTGTGATTTCTTTTAACAATTTCTTGTAGTTTTCTTTGTATAGGTCTTTTGTCTCTTTAGTTAAATTTATTCCTAAATATTTTATTCTTTTGGTTGCAATTGTAAGTGAAATTTTTTTCATGATTTCCCCCTCAGATTGTTCATTACTAGTGTATAGAAACACTACACATTTTTGAGTGTTGCTCTTGTAACCTGCCACTTTGCTGTAGTCATTTATTAGCTCTAGTAGTTTTGCTGTGGATTTTTCGGGGTTTTCGACATATAGTATCATATCATCTGCAAACAATGAGAGTTTTACTTCTTCCTTTCCAATTCTGATGCCTTGTATTTCTTTTTCTTGTCTAATTGTTCTGTCTAGAACTTCCAACACAATGTAAATAACAATTGTGATAGTAAACTATCTATCTTGTCTTGTTCCTGATCTTAGGGGGAAAGTTAGGATGATGTTAGCTGTGGGTTTTTCATACATTCCCTTTATCATGTTCAGAAAGTTCCCTTCTATTCCTATCCTTTGACGTGTTTTCAACAGGAAAGGATGTTGAATTTTGTGAAATGCCTTTTCTGCATCAATCGAGATGATCATGTGGTTTTTCTGCTTTGATTTGTTGATATGGTGTATTACATTAATTGATTTTCTTATGTTGAACCATCCTTGTACACCTGGGATGAATCCAACTTGGTCATGGTGTATAATTCTTTTAATATGCTGTTGGATTCAATTTGCAAGAATTTTGTTGAGGATTTTTGCATCTATATTCATAAAAGAGATTGGTCTGTAGTTTTCGTTATAATATCTTTGGCTTTGGTATGAGGGTGATGGTGGCTTCATAGAATGAGTTAGGTAGCTTTCCCTCCTCTTCAATTTTTTTGAAGAGTTTGAGCAGGATTGGTACTAATTCTTTCTGGAATGTTTGGTAGAATTCACATGTGAAGCCATCTGGTCCTGGACTTTTCTTTTTGGGGAGCTTCTTAATGATTGATTCAATTTCTTTACTTGTGATTGCTTTGTTGAGGTCGTCTATTTCTTCTCGAGTCACTGTCGGTTGTTCATGACTTTCTAGGAAGTTGTCCAGTTCATCTACATTGTCGAGTTTATTAGCATAAAGTTATTCATAGCATCCTCTCATTACTTTCTTTATTTCTGTGGGGTCAATGGTTATGTCTCCTCTTCCATTTCTGATTTTATTCATTTGAATCCTCTCTCCTTTTTGTCAACATCGCTAAGGGTCCATCAATCTTATTGATTTTCTCATAGAACCAATTTCTGGTTTTGTTGAGTTTCTCAATTGTTTTCATTGTTTCTCAATTTCATTTATTTCTGCTCTGATCTTCATTATTTCTTTCCTTTTGCTTGCTTTGGGGTTGGTTTGCTGTTCTTTCTCTAGTTCTTCCAAGTGAACAGTTAATTTCTCGATTTTTGCTCTTTCTTCTTTTTCGATATAGGCATTTAAGGCAATAAATTTCCCTCTTAGCACTGCCTTGGCTGCATCCCATCAATTTTGATATGTTGTGTTTTCATTTTCATTTGCCTCGAGATATTTACTGATTTCTCTTCTAATTTCTTCCTTGACAGACTGGTTGTTTAAGAGTGTGTTGTTGAGCCTCCATATATTTGTGAATTTTCTGGCACTCTGCCTGTTATTGTCAATCGACTCTTTACTTGGTCTGTGACTTCAGTCCAACAATCTGGAAAGTCTTGGTGCATAGAGAGCCTGGATTGCCCTGGCTTCTGTTCTAATTTCAGTTCTAGGAGTTACCTGATGGTCAGCAGTACCTTTCCTCTAAAGGATAGAGCCTGGATAGTTAGGTTGGCCGATAGGTAGAGGACGTGACTGATAGAGACTAGCCTGCCAAGGGGAAGTAAGTTTGTTTAGTTCTCAGTTACTCTCATGAAACAACTATCTCTATAGGCTAGATACTGTAGCTGAAATCTGAAAAACATGCCATTTTTCTTGGTTTATGACACTATTGATGGTTTCTTCTAGAATGTCTGACTTCTCAAAAACTGGCAGAAACTTAGAAATGTTACATTTCTTAAAGAGAATAATTTTAATTATTATCTGATTAAGTCATTATTTAAAATTAATATAATCAACTTTATGTACTGCCTTAGCTCCTTCACATCTACATGATGAAGCCCATCCCTCTAAGACATAACATTTATGCAGATTTAGAAGACATGAGCAAAGAAAAAAAGGGGTTTCCATATTCCTACATTCCCTTAAAGTGGAATTTGTGGGGGGAAAAAATTCAAATGTAAAAGTTTTATGTATTCTTCACCAGTCTTGAGTTCATTAATTTTGTAAACTTACACTGTGTTATTTATTTTTAATTTTGTAATTTTTACATTACAAAAATGGGACATGTCCACTGAAAATTTCAAACAATCCAAAACTGTAAAAGCCAGAAGTGAAAGACCTCCCTCATCACTCCCACTCCCCAGGGGGAACCACCATGAACAGTTTGGTGGTAAATAAAGAGATATAAAAATGTCTTTTATTTTGAAACAAATATGGGATCATGCCATGCACATTGTCCAGCAATTTGCTCTTTTTCCTCAACTATCACAGCCATCCTTCCACATGCACACATACTGCTCAACCTCATTCTTCTTAAGGTGTCACAACATTCCACTGTATGGGCATGTACCATTACGCATTAATTGGCCCCCTCTTGATAGACATTTTGGTGGCTTCCAATTTTTGCAGTACAAATAATGCTGCAATGAATATTCTCATACAAAGATCTTTGTGCCCGTGTGCAACTATTTCTTAGGATGGATTCCTAGAAGCTCATTTGCATGATGAAATGCTTGCACATTTTACATTTTGTATTAAGACTGTGAAATCGTCCTCTAAGTATATTGTACCAATTCACCCTCCCACCTGCCATAGTTTTCTCTTCCTATATAAGCAGGGGGAAGGGACGGTATAACCTTTTTGCTTTCATTCGCATTTCCTAGCTCCCCAATGAGACTGAGCAGACATGGATTATTTATAACTAAGTTTACTCACAAAATTCTGTTGAGAAACAAAAAGAAGAGAATACAGAGTTCCTTTCCAAAAGGAACGGATAACCTAGTTAAGGGGAACATTGGATGTGAGGGGCTGGCTGGCAGGTGGGAAGAGTCGAGGAGAATGTCTTAGCTGCCAGTCTGTTATGGCAAATACCACACGATGAGGTGGCTTAAAGAGCATGAATTTATTGGCCCACAGTTTTGGAAGCTAGAAGTCCCAAATCAAGATGTCAGCAAGGCATGCCTGTCCTACACCTGTAGTATCCTGGCGATGCTCTCCTCCACCACATGGTGAGCTCTTTCTCTTTAGCTTCCCCTTCTACTTACTAACTGCATCTGAATTTCCTCTCTTTATCAGGCTTCCAGTCATATGGATTAAAGTCCATCCTGGTTCAATTTGACCTTATTAAGAAGGATTTCTGAAGGTCATATTCACAAATGAGTCCACATCTTAACTAATAACATCTTTCCGAAGGTCCTATTACGAATGGGTTCACCTCCACAGAAACGTGGATTAAGATTTGAACATACCTCTTGTAGGGGACATGACTCGATCTCCACAGTGAACTGCCAGCTGCAGTGGACAGTGGGCGTGTGCATGTGGGTTCAGTGGGGTGGCCACAACCATGGACTTTGGGACAAGAAATTGCCAGGTTGATGGTCAAAGCCATGAAAAGGACAGTATTTCAACGGGAGTGATGGGGGAGTGTGGAGAGCAGGTGCCAAAACCTGGGCTTTGGCCACCCCATAACTGGACATTGGGAGAAGAATGGGAGCCCGTAAAGGAGTCGGGCTGGGCCTTGTGCAAACCCCAGGCTCCAGCTGTAGCTCTCAGAGAGCACCCACTGCTCAAGTTACTTACCTGCAAATGCCCCTGTTATTGACCAGGGGCTGTGAAACTAAGGGGCTGGCTTCTGGTCCCCGCCAAGCGAGGATGCTGGCACCTGCCCTGCCTGGCACTGCCTGTGTGCATTCTCCCTCTGCCCCTTAGCAAAACAAGATGAGACCCCAAGAGGGGAGCTCAGCCCAGCTGAGGCCAAGAACCCCGGCCAAGTCCGAATCTGGCAGCTTGGGGAATATAGGTGGTGGATGGGAGAAGAGCTCTGGCTTCGGGGGGCAAGGGCAGGGTGGGGTGGGGTGGGGGTGGGGAGGCTTAGATTGAGCGGGGCAGGCAGTTTTCCCTCCCCCTCAGTAAAGGAAGGCAGAGAAAAACGTGTTTTTATAAATAGCTCCAGCCCCAGCTGATTTGTAAATTCAGTGGGGTTTTTTTTTGTGTGTGTCAATGACATCACCCTCTTCCCCATGGCAACTCCCGACGATATAGAAATTGCCAAGCAACGTTGGAGCAGCTCAGCGCCCCAAACGAGCAGGTCGCTGCCGGAGGATTCAATTGAGAAATCAAAAAGTGAGCCGGTGTGCGCGGCGGAGGAGGGGCAGAAGGGAAGCCGGAGCCAGCGGGGCCGCCCGCCAGGCAGCCGGGGCTGAGCAGTCTCTGCGGCCACGCTTCCCTTTATAGCCGCCGCTGCCGGCAGCGGGGTGGGGGAGGGCCCCTTCGCTCCCTTCCTGATGCGCCAGGAGATGGGAGAAGCCATCCAGGTGACTAAGCCGCCCCCTGGCACTGAGTCACCCGCTCGTCCACCAGAGGTTGTCTTCCTTCGCGTTGGCATTTGATTATTTTGGGATCTGGGAACTTGGAGCTGTACCTGAGTTCTGCCCCTCCTAGCGCTCCCGGCCCCACCCCCACCTTGGGCTCCGAGGAAGATGGGACTTGTGAGTCTCCTGTCACCCCCTAAGGAGATGCAAGACGCTGTAGGGGCCGGCGGAGCCTCGGGAAAGAGGCCAGCCGGTGGAGTGCAATAGCAGAAATGGTGATTCAGGCTGCCGGCGTGCGTGTCCTCCGGAGGTGTCCGCAGAGCAGGGGAGTCTCCTCCGCGCCAACCGGACTCCTCCTGGGCTGGCTTTGAACTCACTTCCCACGGGGATGTTTCTGTAAATGAGTGGCTTCTAGGATCAGAGAGGCATTTGGAGAGAGAGGCTGGGTCAGCTTAGGCTGGCTGGACAGGTAGGTAGGTGTTCCCGTGCTGGGCGTGCACACACGTGTGACAGTGTAAATGTGAGTGTGTATGTGTGCATGTGTAAGTGTGGTGTGTGTGAGTATGTGCATGAGAATGTGTGTGCGTGATGAGAATGTGTGTGCGTGTATTATGTGTATGGGTGAGGGAGAGTGTGTGACAGCATGTGTATTATGTGTATGGGAGAGCGTGTGTGTAAGGACGCGTGTGCGCATGTGTGTTGTGTGAGTGTGTGAGTGTGTGCGGTCCCCCTGCTGAGGGGAGCAGGCGGGTGCATTGAAGAGCTGGGTGGGGGGATTTGGCAGCATTTCAACCTGAGCGGTGCTGGGCCAGCCCCGGCCCTGAGAGGGGTGCTGGGGGGAGAGGGCGCCAAGCACGTGGGCCTGAGCAGGGTGAGGAGCGGCCGCCAGCCTGGCAGGCCCCGGCCCACTCTGGGTCCCCAGGAGACAGACACAGCAACACGCCCAGGTAGGGAGTGGTCCAGAAGGCCTGGCTAGGCATGGGGCCCGTGGCCAGCTTGTCAAGGGGCCACACATCGGCTGCCCCTATTCCTGACAGCGGTGGCACTAACGAAACAGCTTCCTACTGAGGAATTCCATCGCTCTCCCATGCAGTGTCAGTCAGCACCTACATGGGTCCTGGGCTGAGCTCACGGGGGGCACAGGCAGGGAGAAGGGTGCTGGCCAGAGGACAGCCTCCACGTACTCAGGAACCTGCCGGGGGCCATGGCTCGGCCCGGCGCTCAGGCCAGACCTCGGGCCTCTGGCCCCACCGGGCATGTCCCAGTGTGTGTGTCAGGTTCAGCGGCCTCCCCCACACAGCTGGCAGCTTCGCGGGCGCACCGGTGAGTAAGCTGCTGGAGGGAGGAGGAGGCTGTGTGCTCACACAGGGGACGACACCAACCAGGAGCCTTCGGGAGAAGTGGCTGGGAGAGAAAAGCACTGAGGTTCTCTCTTTCTCTTTTTTTTTTTTTTTGCCTGAAAGGAGTGTCACTTCCTGGGCTAGAGACAAGCAACAACCTGCAGCGGGAGAGGGCAAGGCCCAGCTGCCCTGAGGGAGGGCCAAGGTAAGGTCCCCACTGCCCCACTGCAGCCTCTGGCTTCCCAAGCTGGGGCTGTCAGTGCCCCGACGTGGAGGCCACCCCCCATCTGCGGCCAGGAGAGAACTACTCCGCAGTCCTGGTCTCTGCTATGGGTGCCTGGGCTAAGGCGCCCCGTGCCCCGCCCAACCTGCCACTCCCTTTCTAGGTCAATTTTGAAATACCCCAGCCAAAGTTGGCTTCTGCTCCCTAGCCAGAGGGAGAAATGCTGGTTTCTGCTCTTCCTGGGTTTACCTGTCCTTTCGGCCAGGCCAGGCCAGTGTCACTAGAATGCCCCTACAGGAGCCTCTCTCACCCCCTCAGCCTCTGGGACACATCCTCATGAATTCATCCTCAAATATTTATGGAGCATCTGCTCAGCCCTGGTGCTGAACTTGACCTGGTACAAAATCTGACTCTGAAACTCAGCGTCAGGCCAGTGTCAGGGGCTGCCTGGCCAAGCTCATTCCATCCTCCCAGGCTCTGTGCTCCCCACCTCTGCTGTGGGAAGTGCTGGGCCCTATGGAGAAGCCAGGCTAATGCCTGCAGTCTGGTGTTTGTTCTTTCGCTGGCATCACACACCAAGGTCAGAGGTGCCTGTATTTCTTTCTGCCTGGGGTCTTTCCCTAAGCTGGGGCTGGTGAGAGCCGGGTTCTAGGAGCAGAGAACGAGCTCTGGACTGCTCCACAGCTCATCTATCTGGGAATGAGGCTTTCGGGCCAAGCAAGTGGTTCCCTCTCCAGGGAGGCCTCCCTGGCAGTGGTTCTGGTGCCAGGAGCAGCCCCTTCTAGAAGCATGTGATTCAGGGGTGTGGGGACTACAAAGACCTGCCAGGATCCCCAAGGAAAGACGGATTCTTTGTGAGCTCTCTGGGGCAGGCTGGGCCCAGGGTCTCCAAGTCCAAGGCCAAGTCCCCACTGTGCCTACTCCCAGGGATGACAAGGAATGCCCCCTGGCCTGGAGGAGCCCATGGGACCAGAGCCAGGATGAACCCATAATGTATCCCATTCAAATTCATTCCTGCACTTGACTCTGGGATAAAGAAAATGACCCACTGTGAGGGCACTTTCTGCTTCCCCTCAAAAGGCTACTCCCAGCCTGGGAGTCCTCCAGGTATGCAGGGCTGAGCAGCCACTGGCACCCAGGAGGGCCAGAGTAGCAGAGGCTACTGAGCCCCAGGCAGCCAGCAGGGCAGCAGCTGGCTGGGACAGGACGGAGCAGAGGGCAGAGGGCTCACTGGCTGGGCTCTGGCAGAGCTGAGGACAGGCCAGGGCGTAGGGGTCAGGAGAAGGAAAAGCTGCCTGGGGTTTTAAGGAGGTTCAGGGAGGGCTCAGAGAGTGTTCTGGACTACTGGTTTTCTTACTCTTACCTGTCTCTGCACAGGGGGCAGGGCCAGACAGGGAAGAGTGGAGACGCTGAAAGACTGCATTCCCCACCCAAACAGCCCCAGGATGCTTCCATGCCGTCCTGGGTACAGAAGGCAGGAAGGATCACAGGAAGCTGTCCTGGGGCCTGGTGTTGGTTCTTTTGCTGGCATCACGCACCAACATCAGAGGTGCCTGCATTTCTGCTTGGGGTCTTTTCCTGAACTGGTGCTGGTGAGAGCCGGGTTCCAGTAGAGAATAAGCTCTGGGCTGCCACCACAGAAGCTCATCTCTCTGGGAATGAGGCCTTCCTGGGTTCCCCTGTCCCTTCTGGTTGGGTGTCCTTCCGGTTGCATGTCCTCCTCACCCGAGTCCTGAGTGGAAAGTCCCAGGACCAGGAGCAACTCCTAGTAGGACGGATGATGGCAACCCTCCCTCAGAGACAGGCATTGTGCAGCCTGCCCTGTTGGGGGCTTCAAGAAGAGAGCTCATTTCTGTGAGCCGGGCATGGTGGAAGGAAGTGGGCTGTCTGGACTTTGCTAATAGGTGGGAGTACAGTGCAGAAAATGGAAGTTTCTAGGCAGAAAGAGTGCCCAGCCTCCTGAAGCCAAGACTTGCCTGCATGCCAGAGAGGGTAGCCTGTCTGGTCTTGGGAAGCTGCCCCTTTGTGAAGCCCTCTGCCCTATGAGAGCTCAGCCCCAGGGTTCATGACGGGCTGAGGTGAGAAGTGTGAGGTGTGAGATAAAGGGGATCTTGTCTTTCCCTGGCAAGAACCAGGAAAAGGGACCTAAACAGCCCTTGGAGAGAGCAATTGGCAGCTCGTCCTGGCTTACTCCCTGCCAGGCGGGGGACATGGATTGCCTGCCTATTAAGTACAAAGCACTGGTGGTGGGGACAGGGGGTGGGGGGAAGTGCTGATAAAGAGGACACAGCCTCTGCCCTTGGAGAGCCTACAGACCTTCAACAGAGAAAAGGAAAGGAGAGCTGAGCATGTGGGGCCAAACCAGCCAGGAACAAGCCGAGCTACAGAGCCGTGCTCAGCAACATGCCCAGCAGCCCTCTCTGGGGTCCAGAGAATTTGTAAATATAGACCAATCCTGGGAGGTGGTTCTTAACATGGAATTTTATAAAGATTTACAAAAAAAAAAAAATAATTAATTAATTGAGAATGAAAGACAAAGGAAGAAGCAGCTTATATTATCTGTTATGACAGCAGACAAGTACACGGGAAGATACGTAAGTGCAAGAAGAGACAGGGTGGTGGGGTGGTTAATCAGGTGGAGTCAGCAGGGCTCAGCTCTGCCTCTTCCAGACTGGGTGACCTTGGATAACCTTGTTAGCGTCTCCAGGTTCCAGGCTCCTCTCTAGCCCAATGGAGATCATTGTAGTTCCTACCAGGTAAGGTTGTTGGTTGGATTAAGTAAGGCAGTATGTGAACTCTCTTGGCAGGATGCTGGCACATAAACACTTGGTAAAAGATAACTGTGATGATTATTAATGTTAAAGGAACAAAGCATCAGGAGGGAAAGACAATACTTGGTTTAGGGGAATCAGAAGAAGCTTCATAGAGGAGGTGGCTTTTGAAGAACCTTCCCCTGAAGAGACGCTAAAGCTCTCAGATTGTTGAAAGATCCATGCCCAATAAAGCTGGGAAGGAATTCAAACCCAGATCCAGTTTTTTCCAAATAGAAAATTTTTTGATGAGATTCCCTAAGGAATTACTCAGACCCATTAAGAACTTCCTTTCCTGGAGTTCCAGGTCTTGAGATGGGCTGCATGAAGGGATGGAGTTAAGAGGCCGAGTCCTGGTCCCACTCCTCTTTGGTCCTGGAATCTTGACATCTGGCCCCCGGGTTCCTTGAGGACCTGTGTGTTAATGAGCTCCATCCAAAGCACAAACTTGGAGATTCTGCATGCAGAGGCCCAGACGGGAGACCCCAGTAGGGCCCTTGGCCACTCTGGCAAGTGACTTGGAAATGTCTGGAAACCATAAGGCTCAGTCTCAGGGACTTCTGGCTTTTCCAACCAAAAAGTAATGTGTTCTATGAATTTAGGAAAGGCAATCCCGGGTACTGTTGATGCCAGAACATGACGAGCTTGTATGTGCTGGGGAATCAGCGTGCAAAAAATGGGTTCCCTCCTAACTAGATGAGCAGCTATAACAGCCCTGGAGCAGGGACACCCATGTGGGGCATCACTTTCTATAAAGCCTAATCATGACACACCAGGTGGGTGTAGCAACCCCAGGATTTGCAGACGGACAATGATGACCTTTTTTGTACACCTGTGGGTTCTCTGGGCAACCTTTCCACCCAAAGAGCTGCCTTGGTCAGCAAATTCCAGCATTTCTCTGCCCAGACAACAATCTGTTGGGTTCTGGTTTGTGTTTGAGCTCCCTTAGCCTCATGCTCAGGGGTGAAAGCAGGGCTGTGCTCTTCTTGCATGTCCAGCATCCTGGAACCTGAAAAGGGGTCCTCTGGGTACTCAGAGATGCAGGTTCAGAGGGTACAATCAGCTGGCAGGTTCTGGTCTCCACCCCCAATGCATTAAGGACCAGCCCACTCTCCCCAGGACAAATAGCAATGAACCAGCCACCTTGCTCAAGGCCTCCTCCTGCCTGCCTGGTGACCCGGGTTCCTGAAGGCTGCAGCAGCGGCAACAGGTTAAAACCGGGAGGACAAGTTCTGTGGTTCAGTTTCCTGGCCTGGAGCACCTCCTGCCTCCATTTTCTTTTTTTCAGCTTCAAATAAGGCTCCATATGGAATTGAACAAGGAGGCATAGAGGGCGGAAGGAGCTAAGCAGCCAGTTATGCCACAGCCTTCCTGGAGGTCCAAAGCAAGTCTCAGATCGGGGAGGGGGAGGAACTCCGAGAGGAAAGGGCTGCCCCAGAAGGAGGTGCTGACTCTGAGGGGTGCAGCACAGTTGAGCCAAAGGGAGTCCTTGGAGTGTTCAATCCAACTTTGCCTACTCCACCCAAGCCACTCCCAGGGACCAGGCCACTCTTCGATGAACAGATCCAACCAATCTATAAATGGAGTGACTTAAGTTCTACTTGTCCCAGGGAGCATTTTACACTTTAACCATAAGATCAGTGCTCCCAGGAGGCCATGAGGCTCAGAGCCTGTGAATTTTGTGCATTTAAAGGTAAGGTGTCCTGTCCACAGGATGGTGGATGGGGCATGGGCAGCCAACGTCATGCTTCCTCAGACTCTTTCCTTCCCTGGGGCCTCTGGCCTAGCCCTGGCCTGATGAGGCACAGGACTTCCCCTCCCCCACACTCACCTCTCTGTCCTTCCTGAAAGTCAGGCCCTGGGGTCCAGAGTATGGGTGCCACAGTCACAGCCCCCGCTCAGCCTAAGACCTTGGGTGGCAGCTAGAGGCTCACAAGAGAGCAAAGGATCTTGCAGGGCTGCCATTCAAGGATGCTTGCAGCTGTTCTGCCTGCAAAAATGCCAGCCAGAGAGCTAAACTGCCAGCAAAAGACATTTGGATAGAACTTTGGAGGCCATTAAGAGCACAGCAGTCAGAGCTAGAAGATATTAAACGAATTCGTCATGTCTCTAAATGAGTGTCCTTAGTGCAGAGTGGCTCTCTCTGTTCCCTGGACATCCCCAGAGCAGCTCAGCCCATTCCCCCATGTACCTGGAAAGGGTGCTACAGCCTGCCCTGCCACCTGCTTCAGGTCCTTGAGGTGGGTGGACAGTGGTCCCTGTATTTAAGCAGCTTGTCCCAGGTCACCAGGCCCCTTTGACACTGTCAGGCGGGCCGAGACCCCAGTGTCAGTTTGTGTTTGGGGAGGACAGGTATTCCCATTGGCACAGGAAGCCTAGTACAGATGCAGAACTAAAGAAAAACTCAAGCAGAGAGAGGCTTGAGGTTTCGGGGTGTGGTGGTTTCCCTCTGCTGAGACCCAGGGTATCAGCAGGGCACATTTCTGTCCAACATGGACTTTTCCTAAACACCTAACTGGGCTCCAGCCAGGGCTGCCCCCTAGGGCTGAGGTTCTCTCTCCAGGATCTGGAGTGGACAGGGCGGTTGGGTTGACTTAACAAATTGTAGCCTCATCTCCTGGAATAATCGGAGGATTCAACTACTAGGACATACCAAATTGGACGCTGTTGCTGCCCGGGGCAACTGTGTGCTGCATGGGGTGGGCTTGGGGGCACTTTTCTCCTTGGTCCCTTTAGCAGCTGTGAAGGTTGAGGGTCAGGAACCTTTCACCCTATTTGGGGGGTGCTGTCCTCAGGGTCTCTGTACCCCCAATGTTCTGGACCACAGAATTTCATCACCTTCCCAAGCGAGAGGGACACTATTTCCCCCATTACACATACCTAGGAACTGAGGCCAAGGAGGATATGCTCTAAGTCTAGAGAGGCGAAAAGGCTCCAGTTTTACAATAATCCATGGCCACAACAGCTAGGCTCTCCCTACATCCCTCCTTTCTGTGGACACCATGGGCTTGGCAATGCCAGTTCCCTCAACTCACGCCCCCATTCCCTCTGGAGGTTTGCACCTGCCTCTTGGCCCCATCGGCAGAGGGAGACGGATGGTCGCCCCAGGGTGGGGGGCACTGGCCCAGGCCAACCCCAGAGCAGGAAGGGACAGTGTTGGGCAGCCTGGAAGAGCAGAGGAGGATGAGATCTTCTCCAAAGAGAGCCTCTCTCCTGGGGCTGGGGGCTACAATGTGAGTGAGTAGCTGCCACTTCTGGAGTTTAGACTCCAAAGGGGTTCCTCCGGCCAGCGGTGAGCAGGCGTGCTGACCCCCACCCCTCCAGCAGGCTGTGCGTGTTGCCTGCTATTGCTGGGCCCATTTTAGGTCCGAAAAGGACAGATGGCCTGATGGGAGGGTTTCAGGTACGGGGCTGGCTCATCACCAAGGAATCCCACCACCTGGTTCCTAGCAGGGGACATAGGGACAGGGCGGGGGAACCTGAGGACCCCTCTGCCCCTCACATCCAGTGTCATGTAGGGGTCCTCATGCCTTGGTCAGAAATGGGGGAGGGACGCCCCCCCCACATGTCTTTGTGTCTCCTCCCCCATCCTGGAGAATGGTCTGAGCTGGCACAAGGAGGTCAGTTACCTCCTCCAACCAAGTGTCCCCAGGGACTGGACCCCACACAGGCCAACTCTTATCAGACTGGGTGTCTGTCAGTACAGAGTTAGAGGAACAGGCCTTGGGGATGATATATTGGGATTCAATTCTCTTTCCGCCACTGAGTAACTTCGAGACCTTCAGCTATTTCCTTACATCTCTGAGCCTCGGTTTCTCACATCTGTAAAATGAGGATAAGATCAGTACTTAGTCCTAGGGTGGTTGTGAAGACTAAATGAGAAAATATGTGGAAGTAGCTTAGCACCTGGCCTGGCCCATAGGACGCACACAGTAATTGTCAGGTATTATTATAAGTGCTATTTGAGGAGGGTGGAGTCATCCGGAGAAAGGAGCCCTGACAGCAGTGAGCTCGTCAGCAGAGTTCCTGGTCCTCAGCAAGCCTTGCCTGTCACCTAGCACAAAGGTGCAGAGGGAAAGATGATGTGTTTGTGTTTCTAAACCACAAGTCGATCCATATCGGTCCTCTTTGGCCCGAACCTGGGCTCTCAGCCCTGGCTGGTGGCGCTCATGATGTTACAACAGGCCCCAACAGTCACAGGCAGAGAGACAGCCGGGAAGCGCCCGCCCCGCCCAGCGAGCTACCTCTGCCCTCCCAGACCGCACTGATGGGCCAATGCCCGGGGGCTGGCAGGGCTCCAAGAGCCATTTTCCGTGGTGGGGTGTCTGTTCGCCGTGCCCCTGTCCAGAGCTTGTACCCAATTTGTAGAAGGGCAGGACCTGGACAACCCCTGCAGGCAGAAGGCCTGTGCCAGAGGCAAGGGCTCTTCAAAGGAGGGTGTGCCTGCTGCCCCTCCCTGCGCTCAGCTCGGCATCCTGGGACGAGGCCGGGGGAGGCACAGGGACTGCTCCTGCTACCTCCCGTGCTGTTGTCCTGCCCTTTCCTCTCTACATGGGGCTGAGCCAGACCCGGCTCAGAGGAGGATAGAGAAAGGGAGGGGCACGCACAGGAATGACCAGCTTGAGACCCACATGCCAGTTATCCCAACATGCAGAGGGTCATCCAACCTGGTGCAGGTGAACCACAGGTAAATGCGACTGGAACTGCAGAAACTTGGATTGTTGTGGGCCCAAGAGGTCCCCTCGTATCTAGCCTTGTATCTAGCATGGGAATCTTTTCTCTAACATGCCTGACTGATAGTTATCTGACTTCTGGAATACCTCCAGTGATGGGGGGGATTCATTACTTCCTTGGTCAGACTTGTTTGGGAGCCTCTGCCTCTCTCAAGGTCCCAAACCCCATTGCAGCTCCCAAAGTGGGCACGAGCCCAGAGTTTCCTAGACTTACTACAGGGTGTGGAGGGGACTTGGCCAGTAGCCTTTTTGGAATACCCAAGCCTAGACTCAAACCAAATTAAATACCAATTCATTTCTGAAAATACTCTAATGTTCACACTTTATTATAGTTTAATGGTTCAAAAGTACTGCTCAGGGCTGTGGTTTTGATAGTATAAGGCCTTTTATTAAAAGAAAATAATTCACATATGCACTTGTGAATCGGTAGAAAATTTTTAGGTGTTGATCTAGTTTCAGGAGAGTAACGCATTTCATTCTAGCTTTGGTTCACAGATCACTTCAAATGCTCAGCAACCACTAGCACCCTTACCCCCACCTGCACAGCTTGCTTCCCATAGCATTCTGGTCAGTGTACTCAAGTCCCCAGGCAACTCATCTGTGAGGAGAGCTGCACTTGCCTCACCCACCATGGCCAGCAAGATTCCCTTGTCCAAGGCTCAGGAGTCAACATCCCAGAAGGCATGAGGGATCGGTTAAGAGACCTATAGTATCTGATCGGAGGACAGAGAATTGGCTCAAGAGAACACTTCTCTCCTGAGGAGGAGAGCAGAGGTCAGGAGACGGGACCAGAGACCACCCTTGAGAACGGGTGTGTGGAGGGGCCCTGGGGAGGGCCTGTACTTTGCTGCCCTGGCTTCAGCACCACCCATCCAGGGCACACAGAGCCAGTGTCTCCACCTGGCCACATGCCTTCCCCCAGGTGGACTGAGGACATCGGGGCTGTGGTGCAGGCAGACACAGCACAGGCCTGCTTAGGGCTGGCAACTTTGCAATGGCCACCTTATCTCTGTTTGATGGGAGCCTTAGAATAAATCGTATGAGCTACAGAGCCCATAATGCAAATGATTTACCCATAAATAACACTGATATGTCTAAAGAATCAGTGAACAAAAATGGTATGTGGCACTAGTGTCCTACAATTAATAACTGAAACCTGAAGTACCTGGCGATGATAAAAATGCCTGCGCTGCCCTTGGCCCCTGCTCTGTAACACTGGCAGACACCCAGCCATAGCATGAAAGCAGCTATATAGGGTCCAAGCCAGTTTTCCCTCAGCACTCAGCTAGGACACTACCTTCTCTGGGGCCCAAGTCGAAGACAGCAGGTATCTTCTCATTTCCTTGTTTGGGGAAGGGCCAGACAGGTGGCGCCTGTCCCCTCTCCCCCATATAGACACATGGAAACCCACATTTTAAACCAAAGGGAGCAGGGCAAGGGCAGCCAGGCCTGAGGCACTCTGCATGGCCACCATCATCCTAGGCTAGGCCAGCACCCTGGGCACCAGGGAGAATCAGGGGATGCAGGCTCTAGAACCAACACAGGAAAACCTGTGTTTTCTGGCTCAGGAGCAGGGCCCCACCATCTGGGGGTGGGTGGGGGGGTGGTGTACAGAGCTCCTGGAAGCTTGCTTTTCCCAGAATCCCCCTACCCTGGAATCCTGAGACCAGAAGGCTCTCAGGACAGAGCACGGTCTGACAAAGGAATTGGAGTCCCATTAAATCCCGCTTTCCTGACTGCGCAAGAGGCGAGTACCCAGGGACCTTTAAGGGTCTTGTCCAGATTCGACAGACAGGCCAATGTGCCAGGTGTTACGATTCCAGCTGGGGCTCTCCACGAGTGTGGGTGGGCCGCAGCGCCTCTCCCATCCGGGAGAAGCCGGCCCGGGGCCTCCGAAGCGTGCCTCGGCGAGGTGAATGAGGGACTTAATTACACCCTGACCGCAGTCCAGGTCTGGGCCGTGCCCGACCGGGAGGGCTGTGGGATCGCAGGCAGGTCGCAGGGGGCCCGGCGGGGGTCAGGGTGGGAAGGCGAAAGGCCGGCCCGAACGGTTAGAGGGAAAGGGGTGGCGCGGGGACAGCCGGAGGACTGGAAGGAAGGGGCGCCCCACGAGCAAGAGAGGGTCCTCTCCGCGGCCCCGGCCCCCTCGGCGACGTTTCCCAGGTACTTCTCCCAGGCTCCGTGTTCCCGGTGTCCTACCTGAGGCCACACCCTGAAATCAAACTCAAGGCCAGGTGAAGCCGGCGCTGTGCAAACATGTGAGCGCGGCCTCTCCGGGCCGTGCCCCGCGCCAAGCCCCTCCCGCCGAGGGCGGACCCGGCGCCCGGCGCCCGCCGCGCTCTCCAGGGGCTTCCCGCTCCGCAAGTGGGTGCCGAGCGCGCGCCGGCCGCCCCGGAGGCGGGAGGACCTCCTCTGGCCGTTCCTTTCGCGGCCGGCCGGCCGGCGCCGGGTGCGCGCGGGGTGCTGCCCGGGGCGGAGAGGCCTGGAGCGCCGGGACCCGGAGCGCGGCGCCCCTGGGAGCGGGACTTAGTCCGCTGGGTGCCCGGCGCCCCCGCCCCCCGCGGACTGGGGCTGCAGCGGCGCCGCGCTGGGACGACGGTCCCGCCGTGTCCCCGGCGCGGGAGGTGGGGGCGACGCGCCCTTCATAGGGCGCAGCTCTCCCGTGAGCGCGGAGGGGGCCCCCCGGGTGGGCCGCTCCGGGTGGGGGCCCAGCAGGGAGGGGTCGGCCCCGGAAGTGGTGCTACGCCCACGGTGCCGCCTTCCCTTCCACCTGAGGTAGGTCGCTCCGTCGCGAGGTGGGCGTGGGGCCGTTCCAAATGCCCTGGACCCCGGCCAGTCGCAAGATCCGTGGGAATACTACATTTGTCACATCTGGTTTCTGATCTCATTTGGCCCAGGCCTGCTGCGGAGGGCTGGCCCAGAAAGGTCCTTGGTCTTCCCTCTCCTGGGTTCCTGAGAGTTCTGCCTGCTGAAGAGTGAGAACTAGGAAGAGGAGCCGAGGAAGGCCACCCCGAGGTGGTGAGTGATGGACCTTGAGTTCTGGTAGGGTGTCGGGGAGCCTTCTTGAGATCTTGAGGGACAGGCTGGGAGGGACAGCAGGCAGGCAGGCAGGTGACCCCCTAGAGCTGGCTTGGTCCTGGTGCTGTTAGGCAGCATCACTAGTCCCTTTATTTCAGGTGCCGTTTCTCAATCCTTAGTGGGTGCTCAGTAGGTCACTTCCAGGGCTTCAGATGCCCTGCCCTTCCCACTGGCCCAGCCTCTGCTTTTCATCAGGTCTGATGCCTGTCTGAGGTTAGGCAGTGTCTCTCAGGCCGGTGCGCGTTGTTGAATTCATGCTTCCAGACAGGAAGGGCTATGTGGCAGGTCCAGTGTCTGTGCCGAGCTGGGCAGGATGAGACAACAGGTTCTCGGGAAGCCACAGGCAAAGGTGCCTGCTCAGCCTATCCCAGCCTGCCAGCTCATCCCCCAGACCTCCAGACCTGCTAGAATCACTCTAGCCCTTCCCACACCCAGAGAGTGGCGTTGGATCTGGAATGTAGATGCTACTAGGGACAGCAAGGGCTGGCCCAAGAAGAGTCCCCAGGGTGTATGTAGGCTGTATTTTCTATATCTTGCCCCCATGCAAGGGTTTTAGGCTCCCATGCTTGTTTTTCTAGAGAGGTGGGGGGCTCAGGTTCATGTCTGTGCTCATTTTTGTGGCTGCTGCAGCACACGTTACAATACCGTGAGGCCGTATATAGGACAGTGGCTGAGAACACAACATTTGGAACCAGGAAGAGCTAGGTTTGAATCCTGTCATTGTCTTTGACTCCTTGGGCAAGTTACTCCTCTCCAAACTTTGAAATGTCTTCATCTGTAAAATGGGGTGATGATACCTTCCTCATAGGATGGTTATGAGGAGTCACTCTAATAATAAATTATTACAACCCCATCCCTGGGGCACCACACCAGCCTCCAGTTGTTGTTACTGGAAAAGGTTAAACTACACTGAGCCCTCCTCTTTTGGAGAACTTTGAGAATGCTCTGGTTGTTTGGCAGGAGACTGTCACGGGTGTTAGAACAAAGCAATGGGAATAAAGTAAAGGCAGAGGGTCCATAGAGGGCAGGTCATGGGAGACCCCAACTCAAGGTCTCTGGATCTCGTGGAAGCCTGGGAAGGGGCCACTTCCAGAAGGGGATCCAGCCTTGGCAGCAGACGAACAGCGCCCCCAGGACATTTCACAGGTGTCCACAAGTCCGCGGGGACCCTGGGTGTACCCCTAGTACAGGTACTGACCGGGGTGGAGGGAACCTCTGGCTTGAAGCTTCCAGTCCTATCTCTGCTCTGAAGAGCCATTTGTCATCTCTGGGCACTGGGCATGGAGGATGAGCACACAGAGCTTGGAGTCAGATCTGAGTTTGAATCCCAGCCTCATTCCTACCATCTCTGATAATTCCTCATCCTCTCCAAGCCTCGGGTTGTTCATCTGTAAAATGGAGCTCATGATACCTACCTCATAGAGTGGTTGTGATCATTAAGTAATAAAAAGCAAAGTATCTGACACAGGATGGGTACTTTATATGCATATGTTCCCTTTCTCTTCTCCTTCCTGCTGTCTTTAGAAGGGGCATAGTAAAGCAGGTTCAGCCCATCTCACAGCGTGTGTTGTGAGCATCAAGTGTGGAGGTGAACAAAATAGAGATATGAAAAGTTAAGGGCTGTGAAGACATCAGGCCATCTGGTGAGTAGGAGCCCTCAAGGTCCTTTCTGGCTAGGCACTGAGAACTCGGGCCTCTGGGAGAATGGGCTGCTGCCCTCCTGGGAAGGTCATTCTTCAGACCCTTCCCTTGCAGCTAACCCCATGCCAAGGAAAGCCCAGGGCCAAGGACCAGGGAGAGGGAGGGGCAAAGGTTAAAGTTCTAAGTGCAGAGAACAGAGGTCAGAGGACTGGTCTGGCCCGAGTCTGGAGCCTTGAGGGTTGGACACTTGAAGGGCGGCCCCTGTCAATATTGACCTTCCACGGCTGGTCAGCCTGGCCCTCCAGCCTCTCATTCAGCAGGAGTGTTGACACAAGTGATTGAACAAGCTTTATCGTCGTATTCTTTTAAACAGCAGCCGTATTAGCTCTCCTCTAGGGATCCCCTGGGATCTTAGCATGGGACTGGCCAGAAGGGTGGGGAACCCAGACTTTCGGCTTGTTCTGTGTTCGCTGCCCTCCACTCTGGCCTGCTCCTTGGTATCTCTCTGGGGCACTCCAGTGGGACAGCAGAGCCTCAGGGGACTGCTTGGACTTCTGGGGACTCCCCACGTTTCAGCTCAGTGGCCCTGGGCAGAGCTTATAAAGCCTGTGGACAAGGGGGCTGAGGGCCATGACTCCCCCATCCTGCTGGTGACTACTGGTCAAAAAGTCAGATGAAATTCTCACCAGGCCCTTCTCCTGGTGCATTTTTGGGGCCAGGAAAGGGGCTGGGTACCACCACTCCTGACTGTCATGTCACATAAAGAGGGGCAGATGGCAGGCCCAGACCCCTGGGGAAGGCTGATGGGAGGCAGTTTTCAGCCAGAGGAGCACTTTCTAACAACAAGCAATGAGGGTACAGAGGAGGTGGGGGTGGCGGCCTCCCCGTTTCTGAATGCATTCAAGCAGAGCATGGACGGGCCTCTGTTAGGAATGCCATAGGGGTGCAGAAATTTGGGCAGGCGGCAGAGGGGAAGCTGGGCCTCCTCCATGAGCCCCGCAGGCGTGCACCAGTGTCTTCTGGCTGTGGAACGACTTCTGTTTTGAAGGAAACTAGACTGCACGGGAGCACGGATTCCGTCCTGTTCCCCATGGTCCCCCAGAGCCCAAAGCAGTGTAGGCAAGCAACAATTATTTTTGAATAAATGAATGAATAATATGTGCTTTTATGTCTAAATGCACTCCAGGAAATAAAGTTTGAGGGAAATCTTCCTGGCTCCCATGAAACTCTGGTCACGAGTCGGTCTCAACCAGGGAGAGGCAAAGTCACTCTTTGTAGAAGTGCGTGTGGGATGACGGTTTTCCCAAAGGGGTTTAAAGAGGTCACTGCCCCAGCTCCAGAGGTGACGGTGCCTTCCGCTGCAGGCCACTCTGTGAGCGGATGGTGGCGGTATGGGGGTCCTTTTCCAAGTTCTTTAGAACTTGACCGGTGAATCTAGGATTCACCAGAAGTGTCTTGGGGGTGCCTGAGAATGACATGGGTCGGCGTGGAG
Organism: Myrmecophaga tridactyla; assembly: GCA_004026745.1. Classification (NCBI taxonomy): domain Eukaryota; kingdom Metazoa; phylum Chordata; class Mammalia; order Pilosa; family Myrmecophagidae; genus Myrmecophaga; species Myrmecophaga tridactyla. The sequence continues at coordinate 94,556 of PVIY010001548.1, read as the reverse complement.
TATAGGGCTGCTGGCAGTGTATAGGATGTTTGCTTCATGGTCTGGGTCAGGCAGATGTGGGCAAATCACATAATCTCTTTGAACATCAGTTTCCTCATGTGTATAATGGGAGCAATCATAATCCTACCTCATGCTGTGGTGAGGGTTAAATGAGATCGTGTTCAGAAAATGCTCAAATCAGAGCTTGGTACTTGAAGCACTCGCTGAGTGACAGTTATTAAAAATACCCAAAAGTATTCCTTAAGCTAGAATGGCTGCTGGCTATCCCCCTCACTGTGCCTGGAGAAGCTGGCAGAGACATTGAGTCTACTATCTTGTCACCAACATAAATGCAGAGGCCCAGAGGAGGAGAGGAGGCCAAGGTCACAAGCCAGCCCCTAGGAGCACCAAGCCCCAAGGCTCACACGGAGCTGGCACTCAGCCTGGTGGCCCTGGGTGTGAGTTCTGACAAGCAGAGGGGGTCCTCCCTTTGAGGCACCCTTCCCCAAGCTTGCTCACTGGCGCTTCCAGCCTTGATATCCAAGGCTCTGGGTATCAGGAGCTGGTGCAGCTGCCTCCTCTCTTCCCTATCGGCCAGTGATAGAAGAGACTCTGCCCCCCATTTGCTGCCCAGTGCCTTATTCCTAGTAAACAGCTTAGCAATATCCCATGACTTACACAGTCAACCAAATTTTACTTCCTTCAGAGTAGCTGCGAACTTTTTTGGACTCTCTTTCTGGAAACCACCTTCTGGCCTGCCACATATTCTTATGAATCCCTGCAGGGGACTAAGTGACCCTTCCTTGAAAGAGATTCTTTTTTTTTTTTGCAAACAGCCAAAACTCACTCAAAGCCAGGTCTGCAGGGTAAGGTGGGGCAACCACGACAGATACTGCTATTTAGGGTGAAAAGCAAGGGAGTTAGATGAGGAGACAGTTGATGTTGACTCAAGATGGGCCCCAAAGGTGATTTCCAAAGAGGAATTTTGGAAATACCAGAGCATGTTTGGATCAGATACTCTCCCAAGGGAACTGCCTCAAATGGCAGCACTCATTTGCCTGCCTAAGGTCTGGTTTGAGGATTAAAGGTAGACTTGTGTGCCACAGTTCTGCCTTGGTCTGCGGCGCCCTTTTTGGGGTGGACTGGGTGGCCCTGGCATCCCAGACCCCAGGAGTTGGCTGTCTCCCCTAGAGGAGGAGTAGCTGGAGAGAGCAGCCTGCTCACACTGCAGCTACTTTGCTCACCTGGGTTCCAGGGACCCCACTGACAGCTCTAGGACCACCACCCAAAGCTTTGTCCCTGTCATAAAGGAGCATCAGCCAAAAAGACCCCTGCCCTCCACTCCTCTTGCCAAGCCCTGCTGAGATCCTGCAGAGACCTGGACTCTTAGTGGGCTGGAGAGGATGCACGCCTGCTGTTTCTGCAGCTTTTCACAGATGCCAACCCCTGGGCCCCACAGCCCCCAGCAAGGGGTGAAACATTGCACCCACCCCTTCTGGTTCCACACTGGGTAAGGGTCAGCCTGTGAGTCAGGGAAGAATCTTGGTGGAGGGAGCTGGCCCTGCCCGGCCCCCCACCTTCAGCCTTCAGACGCGTACTCTCACGCTACCCCGCCCCGCAAGTGTACGTCAGGTTGCCCAGCCCCCATCCTATTTGTAGACACCAGGGAAGGAGTGAACAGCAGCCTAGCTCCCTCCACAGCCAGGAATCAGATCGGGTTCAACCCCCAATGCAGTTATTTTCTCCTTCTGTGACTTTGCATGAGTTATTTCATCTCTCTGACTCTATCTAGATTTGTAGATGATGGTAATAACTCCTGCCTTCCAGAGTTGTTTGTTGTGAGAATTAAATGAGCTAATCCCTGGTAAGGGCCTAGCCCATAGTGGGCGCTCAAAAAAGTTCCTTCCCTTCTTTTCACCCAGTCTCCTGCTTCTCCCACACCCCTGTGCCACCCGTCAGTGACCCCTGGCCCACGGCTCCCACCAGCTCCACCCTGGGGTTTACTGGGTGTGGCCGCATTTCCTCTAGAAAGCTTCTGCCGGGAACTGGCCATGCCCCCCTGTGGCGGGGATCCGGCAGGAGGAAGCAGCCGCAGCGGGAGCGGAGCCGGGCCAAGCTTCCTTCTCAAACGGGTCAGGGTTGGGCTTTCCCCCAGGCCCGGGCACCCCGTGTTCCCAGGCCCGGGTAGGCTGGCAGCTGGAAGGCGATGCCCGCACGCTTAGAAGAGGGAAGTCCACTGTGCACCCCTGCCTTGCGTCCTGTGTTGGGTGGGGTGTCCTGTGGGAGCGGCCTGGGCCCCCGGGCACCACCCTGCGCCTCGGCTGCTGCCCCCTCTCTGCCCAGTTCTTCAGGGTCTTAGGCCCACGTCGTTTCTTTCAGGCTGGGCAGAAGGAAAGGCAGGGACTGGATCTCTGAAGGAGGATAGCCCTTCTGCCTCCCCAGGGTATCTTCCTGGGGGAGAAATTGAGTGTGCTTGCGGAGCAGCCTCACAGGCTGACACGCCGACTTGATGGGACGGGGTGGCTGGCTGAGGCTTCAGGCCACCTCCCCTTTGCCCCGGGGCTCCTTGGGCCTGGGACGCGGAGATCTGAACTGGCCCCTGGAGAGCCCCTGCCGAGCGTCTCAGGGGGGTCGCATCCGGTGACTGGGCTAACGCTGGACCCTCGAGAGGGTGAGCGTGTCTTAGGAACTCAGTCTTCATGAACCCTTTTTTCATTACTTAAAAAAATTTTTTTTTCTTCTTTAGAAAACCAGTTCATAGGCTTTAAGAACATTTTAGAAGAGTAGAAAGGAGGAGTGGGGGAAATTACCTGCAGCCTCACCAGCCATGATTTTTTTTTTTTTTTTTTTTGCAATTTATATATTAGTTGTATTCATACTCCATTAGCAAATTAGTGGAGACGAAATCTTTAAAAATAATTCCTTACTCCTAGCCTACACCAAGATTTCTGCTTCGGACAAAGAAAACTCGGTAAAGTTTAATCTGACTCTGGGACCGATGAGTATGGGTTGGGCCCCAGGGGCTCCAGGAAAATGACCAAACTGTCCCCCACACCTTGGGTCACTGACGTAATCCCTCAGGACCAGATTGCAACATGCCCGGCCCACCCCTGGCACCCTCACTCCCACCCAAAACCTTGTTCTTTACCTCTCACTTCTAAGGCTGTGATCTATCTCAAATTAAGTTTTGAGCATTCTATAAATTAGAGGTCAGGATCCATTTTTTTCCCCAGATGGATATCTAATTGCTTCAGCAACATTTATTGAAAAGATCATTCCATTCCTATCACACTGCAGTGTCATCTTTGTCATCAATCCAGTAAGCTTATGCAAATGAGCCTATTTCTGGACTCTCTCTTTTGTTCCATTGGTCTAAATTGTCAGTCCTTCCACCGATTCCTCTCTGGATTAATTACTGTAGTTTATAATAAATCTTGACATCTAACGATGTAATCCTCCAACTTTGTTCTTCAAGACTGTCTTGGCTACTCCTGGTTCTTATATTTCCCTGTACATTTTAGAATTGGCTTACCAGTTTCTACAAAAATAAATGTGCTGGGATTTTGATTAAAACTGAAAGACATCTGCAGGTTAATTTGGGAATAATTGACATCTTTACAATATGAAAATTCCATCTATGAATATTCATTAATATCTTTAATGTTTTGTACTTTTCAGTGTAGAGGTCTTACTTATTCTTCCTTAGATTTATTCCTAGATATTTGATATTTTCAATGTTCTCCTAAGTGGTATCTTTAAAATTTTTCACTTTCTATGTTTTTTGCTGGATGTAGGAATATAATTGTTTTGTTGTTGCTGTTGTTTTCATCTGTTCGTCTTGATCAAGGATCTTCTAAATTTGGTTATTAACCCCAATAGTTTGCATGTAGATTCTTCTGGATTTTCTCTATGTAGAATCATGTCCCAGGAAGTAACACATTTCAGATGAGTGTTAGCCTTCCTTTAGGCTAATGTCCTATTACCTAATGATTGGCTCTGGTTTCTAAATCTCCACTCCCCCCAGCCGAAAGCCTGAGCTCAGTCCATTGCTTCCCCAGCTCTTACCCTCACTACCACCACCCTAGGGCTCTGGTCTGTTTATTTTCAGGTATTTCCTGCTGTCTCTAGGACGAATTTGTTCTGAAATTGCTATTGGAATGGACTCAGGAGGAAGATTCCAGAGTCACTGAGACCATTTGCAGATGTTCTCCCAGCGTTCCTGCAGTAGAAGCTGGGCACTGGGTGGAGTCGAGGGTGAGGGCTGGTGCGGTCGGGCAGGGGTTGGGGAGACAGATGTTCTGGGGGGAAAAGCATCAGCCAGCTCTTCCTCCACTCTGGAGAGTGTCCCTGCTCTTCAAGAAGAATTCACAGAGCTGGGGAGGAGGCTGAAGCAGTCTGCTAAACTAGTCCAGGGACCGAGGTCTGCCCACGGCTGTGAGGATGGCCTGCTGAATGAAGACGTTCCCATAGCAAAAGGAAAAGGCTGAGGAGATCAAATTCTCACCAAACCGTAAAGGGTCTACATAAGGGAAATGCAGTGAGGTTCCAAGACCCCCAAACCCTGAAATTAGACCTCTTCCCTCCACAGGTAAATCTGAGGGGAAAGGAGCTCAGCATCCTCTTTGACGTGTCCCCTGCCCGGGTCCCGGCATCTGCAGAGTCCTGCACTTAGAGAGAGGGAGACAGAGAGAGGTAAGATAGCGAGAGATACAGCTACCATTTACTGGGAAATTGCTCACTTAATACCCCCTAACCCTGTGAGATATCTTTTATTAACCTCATTTTTAAAATTATTTGTTTTTTATTAATATATGCTATATATTCACTTACCATGTAATCATCCAAAGTGCACAATCAGTGGTTCACAATATCATAATGTAGCTCTGCATTTTTCATCACAATAGACTTTTCTTTCTCTTTTTGTGGAAAATAACATATATACAAAATAAGCAATAAGTTTCAAAGCATAGCACAACAATTAGTTGTAGAACAGATTTCAGAGTTTGGTATGGGTTACAATTCCACAGTTTTAAGTTCTCACTTCTAGCTGCTCTAAGGTAGTGGAGACTAAAAGAAATATCATATAACAATTCAGTAATATACTCATTTCTTAAATGAGTATATTTAAGTACCTTCTCTGTTTAACTCCACCATCACCTTTGATCTTCCTCCCAGTCTTTAGGGGTATTTGGGCTACGCCCACGCTAACTTTTTCATTTTGGAAGAGGCTGCCAATAATATGGGGTAGGGGGGTGGAACTAATGATGTTCTGGAGAGGCTGGCCTCTCTGCATTTCAGAACTCATTGGGTCCAGGGATCCATCTGGAGGTTGTAGGTTTTTGGAAAGTTACCCTAACACATGGACATTTGTAGAATCTTATATAATGCCCTAGGTGTTCTTTAAGATTGGCAGGAATGGTTTTTTTTGTTTTGTTTTATTTATTTATTTATTTATTTATTTAATTACTTTATTTTTTTAATATGCATATGGGCAGGAGGCACCAGGGATAGAACTCCAGACCTCCAGCACGGCAGGTCGGAGCTCTGCCTGCTGAGCCACGGCAGCCGCCCAGCAGGAATGGTTTTGATTGGAGTTTGGCAAGTTATGATAGGCAGCAATGTCTAACTGAGCTCGCAGAAGAGTGACCTTCAGAGTAGCCTCGACTCTATTTGAACTCTCTCAGCCACTGGTACTTTATCTGTTCCACTTCTTTTCCCCCTTTTGTTCAGTATGGCATTGTGGATCCTACAGTGCCAGGGCCGGGCTCATCCCTGGGAGTCATGTCCTGCACCACCAGGGAGACTTTCTCCCCTGGATGTCATGTCCCATGTAGTGGGGAGGGCAGTGATTTCACTTGCAGAGTTCAGCTTAGAGAGAGTGAGGCCACATCTGAGCAACAAAAGAGGTGCTCCAGAAGTAACTGTCAGGCATACCTGTAGGTAGGCTAAGCATCTCTGCTACATACACAAGCTTCACAAGAGCAGGCCTCAAGATCAAGGGCTTGGCCTGTTGACTTGGTTATTAACCTCATTTTATGGGTGAAGGAAAACTTAGGTTTGAGTTGTTTAAGTAACTCGCTCAAAGCCTCCCACATTAGTGGTGGAGCTGCAACTCAAACAGGTATATTTCACTCCAAAGTCCTTGGTCTTCAGGGAGCAGGGAGGGCGCATGTGGCTCTGCCCTTGGGGACTGTTTAGTAGACACCTGAACCTCAAGGTCCTGCAAGTAGCTTACATTCCAAAAAGTGGGAGATGGTTTTAGGTTGATTTGCCCATGGTGAATTCCTCATGGCTTCTTTGGAAGCAGTGGCCTTTGGGGGGCCTGCTTCTTTCTGAGTGGGTACCACTCCAGTTCTGCGACCTGCTCTAGAACCTGCTAAAGTGACCAGAGAAACACAGCTTCCAGAGCAGGAGCCAGGCCCCGCACTCCAGACGTGTGGAGAGTTTCTTACATGTTTGAGATTGTTTCTTAAAACCTGGTCGTGGCCTTTCCAAGTGACATATGAACCCATTGAACTGATTTCAGCCACTTCAGATGCAAAGGCATTCACGTGGCCACCTCTGAACCTGTCCTCTGTCAACACATGGTCCGAGGCCCAGGACTCCCCCAAAGGCGAGGCTAGGGCAGCCCTTTGGAAGTCACTTTGCCTCCCAAGTTTCCAGTTTCCCACTCTCAAATCCAGTCACGTTAACCTTTGCACTCCCATATCACTCCTAACCATTGATAGAGCTCAGTAATGACTCCTACCCCTTAAGCAAACCCAAAATCAGCAGGGCGAGGGTGATGCCTTGTGCCATCAGAGTTTTGAGAACTGAGAGAAAGGGTCCCTCTCTCTTCCCTGGACAGTTTAACCCCGTCCCTTTGTCGCATGGCCTTTCTGAAGTTAGGTTAGGGCACTAACTTCAGAGTGAAGTGAGCATGAGGACCCTTTTGGGGTTCCCTGGCCCCCAGAGTGGGTGACGTGTCTAGGAGTCAGCTGGTTGACTTTTCATTAATGTTGTGTATCATGTTAACAGGTTTTTGGTTGTGGAACCTTCCCGGGACAAACTTGAGTTGATTGTGATTTAAAAAGACCCAAAACCTTTAATGTACTGTTGGATTCAACATGCTAGTTTAGTTTAGAATGCTCATGCTTATGCTCATGATGTTCAAATTTTTGTTTTCTGTGCTGTTCTTATCTGGTTCAAGGATCAAGGTCATGATAGCTTCATAAAATGAGTTGACTAGCTTTCCTCCTTCATTCCCTCTTCTAATTCTTCAGCAGGGAGATGCTATTTGTAATGGGCTTCGGATTTTATAAAAACACACCCACCCCCAGAGTCTGCCTCCTCCGCAGGGGATTTGGCACAGACAAGGAGACAGACACCTCTTTTCCTTGTTTACAGTCTGCGTTGGCTTATTTATGGTGCTTTTTGTTGTTTCTGGGGACTCTCTGCCGAAAGCCAGCCATTCCCCTGAGGAAGTAGTGATGGGAAGAGGGAGGGGAAGGGGAAACCTGGTGGGGGACGGGGGCGCTGTGCCCAGCAGAGGACAGGAAGGGAGCCCCGAACCTAGTGGCCCCGCACCCATAGCAGCCACCCCCGGCTTTTGGGCCCAGTCTGTGGCAGACCCCCACCCAAGTTCAGCCTGACCCTCCCCACGCAGACGCCATGTTCCGTAAGAAAAAGAAGAAACGCCCGGAGATCTCAGCCCCGCAGAACTTCCAGCACCGCGTCCACACCTCCTTCGACCCCAAAGAAGGCAAGTTTGTGGGCCTCCCCCCGCAATGGCAGAACATCCTGGACACGCTGCGGCGCCCCAAGCCCGTGGTGGACCCTTCACGCATCACGCGGGTGCAGCTCCAGCCCATGAAGGTATGGCCAGAGGGTGCGGCGGCTGGAAGATTTGGGGTCGGAGGGTGAGGCGGCCAGAGGGTGGGGAAGCTGGAAGGTGCGGGGTCGGAGGGTGGGGCGGCTGGAAGGTTTGGGATTGGAGGGTGGGCCGGGCTGGGGCGGGAGGGGGTGTTCAGTCCCTCCCACTCTCCAGAAAACTGCCTGATGAACCACAAAGCCACCTGGAAGAGCCGCTGGCGGGCTGTCCATGAGCTGGGTGTTTCAATTCCTGCTGATCAGTCTCTTGCAATGTCCCTCAGTGACCCAGGGAGGAGGGGCTGGGTTGTCCCTCTCTGCTGGGCGGTAGGGTTGCCAGATTTAGCAAAAAACCATGCAGGACCTCGATTACATTTGCCTTTCAGATGATGACAAATGATCTTTTAGTATAAGTATGTCCCGTACAATTTGGGGGATATACTTATACTAGAAAAGTATTCATTATTTACTTGAAGTTCAAAAGTAATTGGGTATTCTGTATTATATTTGGCAACCCTACTGGATAGGCTCAAGGTAAAGCTGATTTCCGTCTCTCACCACACAAGATCAAAGCAGATGGCATCCCAGGTGGCCAAATCCCAGAAGGGGCTGCGGGCTTTTCCGGAACAGGGGAATTGAGTTATGTGGGTCTAGAAGGGTAGGTCCGGGAGCCCAGGGAGGGTGGGGTCAGGAGCCCTGTCAGGGTTCGGAGGCCACAAAGAAGTCCGTGTGTGTGGTGGGGAGTCCTGGGCGGGTCCCTGCCGCCTCCGAGGGCTGCCAGTCGGGGCAGCTGGAGAGTGGAGGCCGGCCCCAAGCTGGATCCCAGAGCCCCCAGCCCCACCCAGGCTCCCTCCGCTCCCCAAGCTCAGCCGACACCCCCATTTGGCATGGGGATCGTGACCGTGTGGTTACTACCCTCTGTGCTCTGCCGGCCTGCACGTGCCATGAAAACAGGCCTGAAACTCGTTGTGTGTCCCTGCACCAGCACAGGCCCGACCATGGGCTCCCGTGAGAGGCCGAAGGATGAGCACCGCAGCAGGGGAGGGGGCAGTGAGCCTCCCGAAGGCGGGCAGCCCGCTGACCCTCGCCCTCCCCTCCTCCCCTGCAGACAGTGGTGCGGGGTGGCTCCGCTCCCACGGACGGCTATATCTCCGGGCTGCTCAAGGACATCCAGAAGCTGTCAATCATCAGCTCCAACACCCTGCGCGGCCGCAGCCCCACGAGCCGGCGGCGGGCCCAGTCCCTGGGGCTCCTGGGGGATGAGCAGTGGGAGGCCGACCCGGACATGTACCTGCAGAGCCCCCAGTCCGAGCGCACCGACCCCCATGGCCTCTACCTCAGCTGCAACGGGGGCACCCCAGCAGGCCGCAGGCAGGCGCCGTGGCCCGAGCCGCAGAGCCCACGGGTCCTGCCCAATGGGCTGGCCACGAAGGCGCAGTCCCTGGGCCCTGCCGAGTTCCAGGGTGCCACGCAGCGCTGCCTGCAGCTGGGCGCCTGCCTGCAGGGTTCTCCACTGGGCGCCTCATCCCCCGTGGCCACCAGTCGGCGTGGGGCCAAGATGGCCAGGCACAGCTCAGAGGAGGCCCGGCCACAGTCCTGCCTGGTGGGCTCGGCCTCAGGCAGGCCAGGCGGGGAGGGCAGCCCCAGCCCCAAGAGCCAGGAGAGCAGCCTGAAGCGCAGGCTGTTCCGAAGCATGTTCCTGTCCACGCCTGCTGCGGCCGCGGCCCCCCCAAGCAGCGGCAAGCCCGGCCCTCCGCCACAGAGCAAGGTAGGTCAGGCTGGGGCTTCGCGCTGGGCCACTCGCAGGGGGCAGGGGGCAGGGGGCTGGGCCTGGCAGGATGTTTGCTGGGTTGTGGGTGTCAGGGGACCAAGCTCTGTCTGGCCATCCCTGCTTCCAGGGACCAGGGCGTGGAGAGCCTGTGGGGCCAAATTGATCAAAGAGCCAGCTCAGCTGAGGGATCTACTCAGGCTTAGGACGTGAGTGGCGGGTGGGGTTGCAAGGGGGTCACTTTCCAGGGGACCCTCAGAGCGGCTTGTGGAATTGTGTCGTCTTACACGCCTGCCCTCGGGGGCGTGGCTAGGGAGGTCACAGTGGAGGCAGACACCCCCCTGGAAAAGCAGCACCTTTCATCACAAGCCCAGAGCAGACCTTTTTCCCACTGCTGCCAATGCCCACAGCCCCCCCAGGCCCTGGGGAGGGGCAGCGTCTCCCTCTGACTCCCTCTTCCTGGCGCTCCTTCCCATCTGCACTGTGCTCTCCTGAGAGCCTGCAGAGAGGTTCCCACGGACACCTTCCCACTAAGGCATCACAAATTTTCACATTAACCCTCTTTCCTAGTGAGGACTATTTCCTCCCTTCCCTTCCCTTCCCCTTCCTTTCCTTTTCTATGATTGTTTTGCTCAGATTTCTTTATTGACTTATTCTCGAATGTGTGTACCAGGTGAAAAGCTACAGGGCTGCATTTGCCCGGGCCCTGGAGCAGCAGGAAAGCTGACTTTTGGCACATGTGACAGCCTCACAGGCACATATTTTTCTTGTAAAAAAGGAAACAGGGTATCAAGCCTGAATGGTGGTATTTTAGCACCTTGGCAGGCAAATTGGAGATTGTTTTTCACTGTTTTCATGCCTCATGACCTCTCATCCGTAGTTACAGTAACAGTCGTTCGCCCCATTTGGCAGATGAGAAGACTGACTCAGAGAGGGCGAGACGACTCCCAGCATTGGTGAGGGCACCAGGGAAGGAGAGGGAGGAGTGCTCCTCCTGCTTACGCAGGTTTCATGACTGAGGCAGCCAGTTGTTGTCCAGCTCCTTCTTGAGGGACAGGCAGCAGTGAGCTTAGGCTTGTGGCATGAGGGTTTCAAGCCAGACCTAAGGGACATCTGCTGATAGTGGCAGGGGTCATCATCAAGCCTCCTCCCCGGCGGGGTTGAAGGACGAGCCCGGGTGCTCCCCTGTCGGCGATGGCAGGAGTGTGCTCCAGCCTGGAGGGAGGGGGGTGGCGTGAGGACCTTCCCAGGCACTGCCAGCTCGAGCCTTCAGGCACTGACCAGAGCCTGAGGGCCACGCCCAGGGCTGGCACCCACCAAGGCTCTAGGCCACATGCCCTCTGGCTGGCTCCGAGCCTCCCCACTGGGACAGAGGACAGTGGGCTGGGGCCACTTACGGTGGAGCACTGGGGGATGCACAGATAATGAGATGTGGCTTGATGTGTCAGTGTGATGACCATAGGTGTCTGGGAGCTGGGGGGGGAGTCTCTGGCAGGTCTCCCCAAATGTGCCTGTGGGGAGACATTTCTGGGAAAACTCCGCACTTGCTGTAGGGGCGAGAAAATGCACCCGGCTAGGGACGTGAGAACTGGACACTGACCCCTCTCTGGCCTCTGAGGAGTCCTGCCGAGTAGGTGTCAAGGATTTAGAGAAACGGGGTGTCAGCACTAGGCTCGGTACTGACATGTGTTATTCTGGGCTCCTACCAGCACCCCACATCAGGGAACAGGCCTGTCCTCCCAGCCTCTGTCTGCCTGTCCATCCTTCCAGTTTACTGGGCACCCACCATGGGCCCCTGCTACTGGGGATGCTGGCATCCCCATGTCTGTGGAAGCCAGCAGGGTGGTCTTGTGCTCAGAGAAGCTACAGTTCCAACTCCAGGCAGGTGGTGTCCTTCTAGGTGCCTTGCACATGCCTTTCTAAATAAATACTCTCAGTCCTAAAAGATAGGACTGACATGCTCTAGGACAGGGTTCCCCTCGGCACTAGTGCCATGTTGGGCTGGTAATTGTTGTGGGGAGCTCTCCTCTGCACTGCAGGAGGTTTAGCAACGTCCCTGGCCCCTAAACACTAGGTACCAGTACTGCCCCCAGTTGTGATCATCAGAAATGTCCCCAGATATTATCAAATGTTCCCTGGGGAGGCAAAAGCACACCTGCTTGAGAACCACTGCTTTAGGTACTCCCCTGCCCAGTCGGGGAGTAATGGGCTTCCTTCCTCCTCCTCTTCCTCCTCCTCCTCCTCCTCCTTCCCTACCACCCCAGGGACCCCTGGGCCAGGCGGGCAGCCCTCTGCACCTCGGCACATCCCGGAGGGGTGGGCTCTGGGCTCTCACAGCAGCTCCCCTGGCAGCGGTCAGTGCCCTGGTGCGCCGGGAGGACCGGCCTCCCATGGCTGAGCTGGGCCAGGTGTGGCTGCAGCGGGGGTGAGTGTGGCCCCTCATCCACAAAGAGAATGTGATCATGCATTTATGGTACTTGCAAAAATGGTAAGCAGGGGTTTGGGTTTTTTTTTCAAGGTTATGTTATGGCCTCTGCCGTAAGGGCAGTTGCAGTACAGCCCCCAGCCCACAGCTGCTGACGCCTGCCCTGTCTGTGTGGCCCAGGAGGAAGAGGGGTCATCATTGTAACCCCAGGCATGACTCTAATAGTGGGTCCTTCGCAAAAAAAGAGGTCTCAGTCACACACATAATTCCACAATTAATCCAGAGCCCAGAGCAATTAATTAACTCCTTTTTTGCATCCTCCTTTCCCTTTCTTGCAATAGTTTAACGAGTTGTATGTGGTCCTTTCTTGTGGTCATCCGTTCAGTAGAAACTCCTCCTCATGTAGACAGACAGCAAGGCCAGCCAAGGGTCCCTTGGGACCGGACCCTGCTGGGCTGAAGATGGAACCAGCCCCTCGGCCTCCGAATCCCACATGCTGGGCTCTTGCTTGTCTTTTGCTCACTCATCCTTTCCCTGGCCCCAGGAGCAGGCTCTGTCCCTGAGCTCAGCCATGCCAGCAGCAGAGTCACCACAGGGCCTTGACTCTTGGGGAGGAGGGCTCTCCCACCTCCGACCTCTGGGTGGCTTGACTGCTTCCACCCCACACTCACACATCCCCAGAGCAGAGAGAGCCCATCCAGAAGGTCAGTAGCCCTTAAACTGCAGGAAATCATTACAGCCTGCATTAGAAACTTCGGGGTAGAGAGAGGTCAAGGGGCCATTACAACAACCTCAGAGCAGCTTCAGGTGGTCCCCAAACCCTGCCCCACCCACTAGGCCACTCAGAGAGCACCTTTTTTTTTTTGGTTAATTCCATACCTCACAAGGCAGCAGGCCACTGCCTCAGAGCCCTGAGCCTTCTTACAGGGGTTGGGGCAACTTCGGTGGCTGTGCTGTGTAGTGAGCCCTGTGGCACCTCTCCCCTAGTGGCTGCATGGGTCCTCCAGCCCCAGCCCCAGCCCTCCCTGAGGTCATGGAATCACAGGGCCCATTCATCCAGAGCAGCTCAAAGGGGGCTCCGTGGTCCCCCTACATCAGAAACCAGGGAACCTGTTAAAATACAGACCTACCAAGCCAGTCCCGGGAGCCCAGGAACTTGCACACGATCCTCTCATTTACAGAGGAGACAGGCTCTGAGAGGACCACTTGCTTCAGGTCATCGCAGGTCAGAGCAGAAGCAGGACTGGAACCCAGGTCCTGACCCCGCACTGCACAGAGAAGGAAAACAGGAGGGTCTGGGGCTGGCAGAGGCGTGGGAGAATCTGCCCACCAGGGATGGATTAAAGTGGCAGCAGTCTGGAGGCTCTCCTGTCCCCTTCCCTGCAGAAGTGGGGCCTGAGCTGGCACAGCCTGCCCGCAGCCTGGCTCTCTGCGGGCAGAGGCCCCCCACATGCTCCCCTCTGCGGGCAGAGGCAGGGCCAGGGACTAGGGCGGGGTGGGTGCCCTGAAGCCTTGGGGGAGTGTTGAAGAGGTCAGAAGGCTCTGGCTGAGCCTGGAGCGCCTGAGGCCAAGCAGCCTAACCCAAGCGGACTACCTGAGGCTTCCTGCACCGCAGTTCGGCTCTGGGCATCAGGACCAGCTCCCACGGGGCACCTAGACCACCACTCATGGGACAATTTCTGGAGACGTTCTGAGAAGTCCTCTCCTTCGCAGTCTTTGACCTCCTGTCCCTGCAGTGTCCCCCGTGAGGTTGCATATGGCTCTGTCCAGGACACCCCCTTAAAGAACACCTGATCCCCTGGAGGAGTTGTGTGGTACATCAGCAATACCCTGGGGAGAACCGAAGATGGGCTCCTTCCCTGCCAGGGGTGGCAGGAGGTTTGGGAGGCTCCCAGGGCTAGGCCTAAGCAGGGCTCATGGGGGGGTCCAGGCCCCAAAGTGCACTGAGACCCCTCCCTCCCCATCTCTGCCCCAAGACTTGGGTTTGGCTGGGCCTCCCCTCCTGATTCCAGATCTCTCTGGCACCAGGTCCTCAGCCCAGGAGGGACCCCGATGAACCCCTGGACGGGAACACGGCTCTGTGGTACTCTGTTGGGGACACACCCTCCCAGCATAGACATGTAGCACTGGCTCCCTGCTGTGAGGCACAGGCAGGGCTCTCAGACCCCGGCGGTGGCACAGCTGCCCCCTGCCCCCCCACCCCACTGCCCGGGGCCTCGCCACACGGCCCTTGGATGCCTGGGGCCAGGTCGGGGTAGGCGAGCCACCGGGGTGTAGCCGTCTCGGACCCAGATCCCCTGTGCGGCCTTGTACCTCACAGGGAAGACCGTGCCTCCTGGCAGCCTCCCTGGGGTCGAGCTGCCAATTACTAAGGAAGAAATACCCAGTGTGAGGACACCCCGGGGACTCGGCTCTGTCTGTCTTCCCGGGAGCAGCAGGGTGGATGTAAAAACCTGCTGTGTGGCCTGCTCGCCTTGGAGCCTGGGGGGCTGGTCGCTGAGCGCCCGAGCAGTGCTACGGGTCACCTTCGGCTCTCTCGGACAGTCTTTGCTCACAGCATCTCCCCAGTCTGGGAGTGTCCAGAGCTCACTCCTGGGCAGGCGGCTCCGCGTGCTTCCACAACCACCCACTTCCTGTTTCTTTCTTTCTTTCTCCCTGCAGCTCAGCTCCTCTTTCCGACCACCGCAGAAAGACTCGCCCCCAAGCCTGGTGGCTAAGGCCCAGTCCTTGCCGTCGGACAAGTCCGTGGGGAGCTTCAGCCCTCTGGCCCCCCTGGATACCAGCAGCCCCCACAAGTCCCTCCGCGCGGGCCCGCCCCCAGGCCGGTCTTCCCCGGCGGGCTCCCCCCGCACCCGGCACGCCCAGATCAGCACCAGCAACCTGTACCTGCCCCAGGACCCCGCGGCCGCCAAGGGAGGCCTGGCCAGCGAGGACGCGGGCATCGTGACCCACGAGCAGTTCAAGGCTGCGCTCAGGATGGTGGTGGACCAGGGGGACCCCCGGCTGCTGCTGGACAGCTACGTGAAGATCGGCGAGGGCTCCACGGGCATCGTCTGCCTGGCCCGGGAGAAACACTCGGGCCGCCAGGTGGCCGTCAAGATGATGGACCTCAGGAAGCAGCAGCGCCGGGAACTGCTCTTTAATGAGGTGGGTGGAGAGGGGGGTGTGTGGATGGAGGGGGCATTGGGGGGTGGGAAGCACGGACCCAGTCATCTGGGAGCAGTGGAGGTGGGGGGGCAGGCCTCCCGGACACGGCCCACACTCAGGCACCCCTGCCCGACCCCCAGGTGGTGATCATGCGGGACTACCAGCACCCCAATGTGGTAGAGATGTACAAGAGCTACCTGGTGGGCGAGGAGCTGTGGGTGCTTATGGAGTTCCTGCAGGGCGGGGCCCTCACGGACATTGTCTCCCAAGTCAGGTGAGCAGCTGGGAGGGAGGGGCCCCGAGTCCCGGCTGCCCCCAACTGTTGCCCTGGGGAGAGCTGTCAAGCAGCCTCTGGCCTTGGAGCCTGTCAGATCGTTCTCCACACCCTAGCTGCCCGTTCGGGGTAACTGAGACCCAGAGGTCTCAGGGGAGTCAGGGAGAGAAGGGTGGTCCCCACCAGGGCTCTGGCCTGACTGGGCTGCCAGGCATGCTTATGCCCAGTACCAGGGACTCCCCCTCTGCCCAGCCCCCAGCTGCCCTGCAACCTTGCCGAAGTAACATTCTCTTCTGCTGATGGCCTTGCCTCCTTCCTCCAGGCTGAACGAGGAGCAGATTGCCACGGTGTGCGAGGCCGTGCTGCAGGCCCTGGCTTACTTGCACGCCCAGGGTGTCATCCACCGGGACATCAAGAGCGACTCCATCTTGCTGACCCTCGACGGCAGGGTAGAGCCCTCCCCACCCCGCGCACCTGTCCCCCACTTCCCTACTCCCAGCAGCGCTGTTCCTCCTGGTTCAGTACTCACCCCCATTCTCCCTCTCACCCCAACCTCCAGGTGAAGCTCTCAGACTTCGGATTCTGTGCTCAGATCAGCAAAGATGTTCCTAAGAGGAAGTCCCTGGTGGGTACCCCCTACTGGATGGCTCCCGAAGTGATCTCCAGGTCTCTGTATGCGACTGAGGTAACCGTTTCTCCCACCTCCCACTCCTCCCCAAAGAGGTTTAGAAGCACACAACTCTTCTTCTGTGGCCCCCCTCCAGAGCACCCCATCCAAAACAGCCCTGGTTCCGAGCTCCCCACTTGGTCCTCACTTGCCTGCTGCCATCTCTTGGATGAGGCTGCGCTCGCCTGTGATTTGCAGGAGCCGGTCTCAGAAACGCTCAAGGACAGAGTAGGGTGTGGCCAGATGTCCCCATTTGTACTGGGCCTTTTTCAGAGTATGGCTGACAACCTGGTGCCGATGGTCAGTGGTAACTCGGGCAGGAAGTAACTGGCCACAGGGCGGGTGGCCAGCGGAGAAAGGAGACGGACTCTCCAAGGAGAGCCGGCCCCTGCCCCCTCCAGCACACTGCTACCGAGCGGCCACACTCAGGCCAGTGCAGTCAGGGCCATTCTCCTCCTGCAGGTGGACATCTGGTCCCTGGGCATCATGGTGATTGAGATGGTGGACGGGGAACCGCCCTACTTCAGCGACTCCCCAGTGCAAGCCATGAAGAGGCTCCGGGACAACCCCCCACCCAAGCTGAAAAACTCTCACAAGGTCAGTGGTACATGAGGTGTGGTCTCCACAGAGCCTAAACTTCCTGAGACTTGCAAGTCAGACTTGGGCTCCCGGGCCTCAGCTTCTCCCTTCCACAGAGCAGGGGGGCGGGGCGCCTGGAAAATGCTCCTTTCTCCACTCACAACCTGGACCTGACAGTGGTGTCACATCTACCGCACACACTCATGTTTACTCCAACAAGCCTCCCCCCTGCCGCTACCACGGCAGGCACTCCTGCTGCAACTGACAAGGGACCCAGACCTAGAAAGGAGCTCAGCGATACCTGTGAAAAGGGAAAGCAAAGAGACCAGGGGTCCCTGATGTCCGGGGAGGAATCCAGCAAAGCCTAACTGAACACAAACCGCTCCACCCTATTTGCCAGGGGATCCATACCATCACATGGCACGGTGTTCAGTCTGTTGTGGCGAATGCGGCTTGTTCTCCAGCATTGCACATCCTGACCACATCAAGCCAGTTTGCCCTTAAAACTATATGTGTGTATGTGCACACACACGTGTGTGTATATCATTTTCTGCCAAAAATACCCCAAACCCACAGGCCTTACCTGTGGACCGTGGGCGCCCCCTGCTGACCAGCCAGGTCAGCGCTGGAAGGGGGAGGGGCTACAAATGGAACTGCCACCTGGTGGCCAGAGTGAGAAATGTCCTGGGGGTTGGGTCCTAGTCCCCACGGTTCCGTGGTCCCAACACAGGAAAACAGGTGTTTCCCTGACAGGAAAAACCTTCTGAGACAAAGGAAGTGTCCGGACCCTTGAAGCCCAGACTGCTGACCCCAATTTTTACAGATAGGGGGAATTTCCAACTGGCTGATTTCCCAGAGGTTGTAGCCTTCCGTGGCAGCCCAAGATTCAGCCTCATCCCAAAATAATTGGCTCAAAATGAACCAAGATAAACCCTTGCTTTAGACTGTAAGGCTAAGAGCAACAGAAATCTTCCTTTTCATGTCCCATCTTGTTCTTTTCTGTTTTTCAAAGTGCTTCCTCATTCCTGACCTCTTTCTTTATCTTCACTAACACCCTATGTGGCAGACAGGGCAAGCACATTTTATCATTAGCTCATTTTGCAGATGAGATCATCAAGGCCTAGAGAAAATTGCAGCTTGCCCAAGATCAGATTCAGACCGAGGACTGAATTACCTGATGGCAATTCCAAGCCCCGTCCACAGGGCCGCAGGGGCTGAATGCTGAGAGTCTTGAGAAGCAGGGGTGGGGAGTGGATGGGATTTGGAGCTCAGGTCCCCAGAGCTCCTGACACTTTAATTCCATTGCTCAGCACCACCCCCTGGAGGCAGACTGGACACCTTCCCTGGAGTGATGCTGCCCTTCTTTGCCTCCCTGTTAATCCAAAAAGCACAGAGCCTGGGAGGAGCCAGGAAATAAGAAACCAGAGAACTAAAGACTTTCAAACAATGGTGGGACCAAGTCAACACGTCACCCCAATAACACGACTTACAACCGTGGCTTCCTCTCCCGGTCCTGTCTCCACAGGTCTCCCCAGTGCTGCGAGACTTCCTGGAGCGGATGCTGGTGCGGGACCCGCAGGAGAGAGCCACGGCCCAGGAGCTCCTGGACCACCCCTTCCTGCTGCAGACGGGGCTGCCTGAATGCCTGGTGCCCCTCATCCAGCTCTACCGCAAGCAGACCTCCACCTGCTGAGCCCACCCCCCGAGTGTGCCTGCCACCTGGCCTCACAGGCAGGGGACACTGGGCAGCCAGCCCGCCGGCAGGGCCCGCCTGCCTCATTCTCTCAGTATTCTCTCCAAAGATTGAATGTGAAGCCCCACCCATCCCTCCTGCCCCTCAGTCCACTGGGCCAGGCCAGACCTGCCCCTCGGCCTCTCCCCCTCCCAAGAGAGGCCCCGGTTGCCTTTGGGATGATGGAGACCCCTCCTGCAGGATGACCCCTTGTTATTTGCACAGGGATATTTCTAAGAAATGCGGAGACCAGCACTCTCGGCCACTGAGGCCCAAGCAGCAGAAAGAGCTGCCCTCGTTTTTTAAAGGTAGTTGTGCCCTGCCATCCCAGGCCACTCAAGCAGGCAGACAGCCTGTCTTCAGTCTGTTTTCAGCTCCAATGCCAAACCTTGGGGTCTCTTGAGAGAGACACAGGGAAGGTTTTTATTGCCCGAATCTTTCTCCCTCCCTTGTGTTCAACTTCCTGAAGGCACAGTCTCACCTGAATTCATTCTGTGGCCCATTTGCACCGACACACACCCTCCTTATGCAGCGTGCTCAGAACTGTGACCAGCCTGCTCTTAGGGGGAGTTTTCTGGGTGAAAGAGAAAGAATGGGGCTGGCATAAGGTGGTCTTGCTTTACAGACTAGAGGACACAGCGTGTGTGTGCACACGCGTCAGTATGTAAGTGTGTATCTAAGGGCAAGGAGGTCACGGCAATAGCCTTGGTCCCTTCAGGTCACTGACAGCCAGTTTCAGTAAGGGCGCCCCATCCTCTCTCCCTCTAAGTTCTGCTCTGAAGGGACCTGCATTCTTGGCCTGGCTTCCCCCCTCCTCCCCACTTCAGTCCCATGTTTCTACCTGACCAGTGAAGAGGTTGTACCAGATCTAGCACATCCTGGGAGCTCGGCAGTGGCTTCCAGCTTCGTTTCTGAGTCTCTCCTGTACTGTGGAGTCTGAGAGCCAGAGACAGGAATGGTAAGGAACCTGAAACTTTGTTTTACCTGTAAAATTCATCTCAATAACCAGCTCATCAGGGATCCATTCTTCTCTTCAGAATCCTGGTCTGGGGGAGGTGAACCAGCTTCTGGGGTTCCATCATGTCAAGAGAATGGGCACCCCACTTGTGCAAGCTGTCTGCCCCTAGATGCCTCCTCAGATACCTGTCCCCTTGTCCTCCTTCCTTCCCCACTTCAGAGCTGCTGTGAGACAGGGAATTCCAGGGAAGAACTTCAGGAGTCCGGACCTATCTTGATAATATTTTTAGATTCCCCTGCTCCCTAGTGGCCTGCCTTGGGGCAAAAAATAAAAAATTTAAAAACTTCAAGGACTTTTTTAAAGGTCAGAGTTTTAAAAACAAATGCATTTTCCCTAGAAACTTGTGAATTGTTTGCACTTGTGCCTGTTTTAAATTAAACTGGGTGTTCAAAAACCTCTGGGCTTCCTGTTGTCTTTGGGAGTGAAGCTGGGCTGCCTTGGAGCTGGATGGCCTGTAATGGGTGCACAGTGTGTCCTCCCTCCTCTCCCACATGAGCTCCCCATGGGTCACTGTGGCCTGCAGACAACCCAACCCCCTGGTAGGAGTGGGATCCAAGATGAGGGCAGAGGAGGGAAAAAGGGAAGTGAAAAGGCCCTTGGGACTGAAGAAGATGAGGCATAGTCAGGACTGCTTCCCTAGGGAAAGAAGAGATTGGTCAGGAAAGTCACAGGGGCCCTGGGGGTCGGTCGTCCCAGTGGCTGATGACCACTTTTTGCATCAGCTTCTCCCTTCCCCCATTTGCTCCTCACTCCTGAAAAGCAGAGGCTGCTCTCCTCAAGCTGTTCATAGGAAATGGTCTCAGAATGCCTCCAAGGAGAACAGTCTCTGCGCTAGTTCTCAGACTTGAGAATGACAGCCTAGAATTGTGAAAGAGCAGTGCAGGGGCTGGGAATCAAGCAACCTGGGCTTTAGTTCTGGAAGTGGTGGGAGATGGGTGAATATATCTTTCAATTTCTAGTTCCAACTTTGATTCTGTGACTTCCTGCCCTGACATCTCAACCTACCTCCCAACTCAGTGTTCACGGAAACATCCTAGCTAGGAGCAAGGAGCCCTTCAGACCTCCTCCTGCTCACTACAGCATCCCCACATGGGCAGTTCCCCAATCCCACCAGCTCAGTGGGAAGCAGCACCTGTGACTTAACCTCAGGAAACTGTCACAGTAGGAAGGGCAGGGACCTTCACGAGAAGCAAGGCAGCCTTCCATCTCTCCAAAGGTAGCCAAGAGTCAGGAGTGGTTGGTAAGGCAAAATCTCTCAACTGGATAATACTGGATTTATTAACTGTTCTTTCAAGTTCTAATAGTGCTTCCGCCAAACAGTGTCATCCTAAAAGGGTGTGCATATGTCACTGAGCATCCCAAGCAGACCAATTGTGAGACTGCTCTCAGAGCGCCAAGCTCCAGTGGCCCGGGTGACTCTTCACAAGGACAAAAGCAAGAAGAGTCGGAAAAACAAAATGTTTAGAAAAGTCACATCTAAAGTGGAGAGAGGGAGGGACGAGCCCAGCCTTGATGCCCTTGGACCCACAACGAGAGGAAATTTAGGACAGGGAAGTGGGGATGAAATTTACAAGTTCTGCACAGAGCAGAGCTTGGTAAGAAATCTAGATCAGCAAATCAAATACAATTCAGTTCAGACAGGAAAAATCTGCTGCGGTTTTTTTAGGAACATTACTTTCAACCACCAAGCTCTTGGCAACTCCACTAAGAGGAGTCCTCATGATTGTTTACCTAATTAAGGAGAGCCAAGGTGACTTTCAACCAGAAAGCCACATGTCAGCCACACTGGAAAGATGACAGCACCTACCACACAATGTGCAACCCAGACCACAAGGTGTTTCTTAAGAAGCCAAAATACTTGTATTCTTACACAATTTAAAACTCCATGAAAATTACACACAGTCGAAAAGGGAATAAGTGAGCAAGCAAAGATCAGAAAAAAGCAATTTGCACTTGGGGTATCCACTTATCCCCCACCCCTCCTCAGACCCACTCCCTCTGGCTTTGCAGGCACTTCCACCTACCCACCCAGGCAACCACAGTGGGAGTGAAGAGAGGCAGACCTTTTGGGAGAAGGGGATGGGGAAAGGATGAAACACCTCAGAAACGAGGGGAAACATCATCAAACGAAAACAGTGCATAATCAGCAAGTCCCAAGGTTCAGAAATCATAAGGGAGGGGTTGGCAGCTCCAGTTTTCCAGAAGAAGGCAGGGCTTCTCTGAACCGCAGAGCCGGAACTTGGAAGATCTTGGGATCCTTAGTGAAGGGTCTGGCGCCTGCTACCTGGAATGCGAGATTCATTGTTCCTCACTTCACTGCTGCTAAATGAATTCAAGTATCCGGATTTAATATTCTACAAAAGGAAAGGACTTCATGGATAAGTACGTACGGAGGGAGAAGTACACAGCGGCGATCCCAAACTCCGAACCAGAGCGGAGAGGGGAAAGCACACCGCTGCCACCAGGGGGCACCAGAGATCACGCCCAGCGGGCCGGTCCGCGCGGCCAGGCCCACCCTCCGGGAGGTGTGGGACCCGCAAAAGACCCGCTCCCGACCTCCAACCCGCCACCCTCAGGACCAAGCTCTCAGCATGGATCATTCTCGCTCCGAGCAAGTTCCTCGGAGTTACTGGTAAGAAACCTTCCACTCTGCAAAAACAGATCGACGTCAGGAAAAGACCCTACCGCAAGCAGGCGAGGGGCTCGGGGTTCACAAAAAGAGCCTCCACCCGCTGCCACCCCAAGGGCTGGGCGCACAGAGGCGTGCGCAAGCGCTTCCGCAGGGTCCTAGCGCCGTTAGCACCCCACTCCCCCCCACCCCACCCCCAACCCCCTCGCCCCCAACCTCCCTTCGCTTGGTAGGGACGAAGTGAAGGCGGACGGGGACGGGGAGGAAGAGGATGAAGGTCGAGGCCGAGAAAGGGCCTGTAACCGCTTCTCCGCGGTTGCCTCTGACTCACTAATCCGCCCAGTAATGAAGCTGGGCCGGGCCTGTGACCCACGCGGCGAGGCAGAGGCAGGGGTCCCTGATCTCGACTTCAAGCATCCATCATCCGCCCAACCCTCCGTTAACGGCCCAGCGAGAAGCAGGAGCCCCTTAACAGCCCCCTTCCAGCTCTCGCCGGAGTTTGATGTAATTTAAACCCGGACCTGCGGCTCGTGTGGGCTCCCGACTCCCGCGCGCCGCCGTTTAACGCGGCAAACACTTCAGTCAATTATCCCCCTCGCGGAGCTTCTATTTAAAGAGACATTGTCAGGTTCTTAAGCCTTGGATCAGACCCGCTGCTTTTTGCTTTATATACAAAGGCTCGAAACACGAGTTCTTTGAGGATTGGAAGAAATACAATTAAGCAAAGCCTTCGCAACCGTTCCACCCTGCGGGAGCACCCACGTGCAGAGCCCGGGAGCTGGGAGGCGGTGGGGGCGGGCAGGCGAAGTGCTAAGTCCTTTCGGTTTCTGCCAGTGAAGGGAAAAAAAGCCAGGCCATGGGTGGATAGAGCCTGTGGCTGGTGAGCCCTTGAGGTACTGAACCTCAAAGATGGAACTTAAATCAAGGGGAGCAGGCTGGCTCAAGAGCCAGGAATTCAGATAGGGGTTGGAGTGGAGGGATGACTTGCAGTTCATGGCCCCACAGAGTCAATGAAGACGTGGAATCCTGATCTGCCTGGGGCAGAGGCAGACAGCTAAAATCATCCAGAAGCTGGATCAAGGAATGTTGAAAATCATTCAACACCAAAGGCTCTGCCTACCCCACAAATCTGCTTTCATTGTCTCAAGGCAGGAGAGTTTCTCCTCCAGAAAAACTTAAGCTCCAAATTCCTTCCTAATTCACCTCCCTGTCCAGAAAGGCTCTGGGGCCCCTCTCTGTGCCCCCTTCTCCAACATTTCAGGGGAAGGGAGATTTTGTTTGTGGCATTATTGTCAGCAGATCACTAGACAGAGTGGGGCCTCAGGGCCCCATGGGGAGATCCACGTTTGTTCCACAAAATTAACTCTTCTGCCTGCTTGGCTGCCAGGGTGTTGGGAGAACCTAGCACTGGAAAGGGAACCTGACAGGAACCCAGGCAGGCCCACATCTGGAGGTGGCCAAGGACTGAGCCTTAGGGTTAGAGGAGGGGAGCCCATCTTCCTGGTTGGAAGAATACCTTATGAACCTGCCTTCTATCCCTTGTCTTCCAGGGACAGGAAAGGCAGGCCATAGAAAAGGGAAGAGACCTAGGCAGAGAACACCAACCAACACACAAAAAAGAAATAAGATGGGGGTCTCTCTCTCAGAGAGAGAGAGAAGACTGAGGGTGGAGTCGCTTTGGCAGCAGGCTCAAGTTCTGGGGTCCAGCCAGGGAGCTGCTGGGAAGTAAGGGATCTAGAAGAAAGGGAGAAATCCAGGTGGAGAGGAGATGGAGAGGTGAGAGAGGGAGGAGAGGCAAAGCGGGGCTCAAGACTCAGGCTTCAGCATGGTTTACTGCTGGGCGTGCAGCACCACTGCCTCCGTGCTAGCCTGCCAAGGCTGCGGCCCAGGCACGGAGAGAGGCAGAGCATTGGTCTCTGCCTCCGGACCGCTCTCAGACCCTGGTGCCTCCCCTACCAGACTGGGGATGTCTGGGGCAGTGGAGCGTCGACGCAAACCTAGGCGGCCAGAGCCAGGGCCGCCCTCTGGGTGGGGGCTAAGGCCCACTGGAGCTTGTACTAAGCTCGGGGGCGCTCCCTCCAGCACCTCGTGCGAGCGCCACCGCCCAGTCCCCGAAGACTGCGGGGAGTGTGGTAGGGCCATGAGGGCTCCCGCTCGCAGGCGGGCCGCTTCCTCCTCGGTCACCGCACCAAGCGCTAGGCTCATGCTCCGGCCCAGCTCGGGTCGCTCGCTGCCCTGAGCCCGATGCCGGCCCGAGCCCTTGCCCGCTAAGCCTGCCTCGCCGCTGTGACCGCCGTGGCCACCGTGACCACCGTGGCCACTATGGCCGCCTGCCGCTCGCGCAAAGCGCGCCAGGAGAGGCCGCGGTAGGCGGCGCGGGCTGGGTCGTCGGCGCTCGGGGCTGGGCGCGGGCGCCGGGCGGCCCGGGGGACTGTCGGAGCTGGAGCCCCGGGCCGCGGCGGCGGCGGCGGCACGGCCCCAGGGCCCGGTGAGGGCCTGTACGCAGGTCCCGTGGCCGCGGGCGGCGGCCAGCTGCAGCGCCGTGAGGCCCGCACGGTTGGTGCGGTCGAGGCGCAGGCCCAGGCGGCGGAAAGAGCGCACTAGGAACTCGAGCACCGCCCCGTGGCCGCACGCCGCCGCCCACATCACCGGGCTGTTACCCGCCGCGTCGGCCGCCTCGGGGTCGCCGCTGAACTGCACCAGCAGCTGCACCGCGTCCAGGTGGCCGCGCTCGCACGCCAGACTGAGCGCCGTGCGGCCGCGCTCGTCCCGCAGGTTCACCGCCGCACCTTGCTCGAGCAGCAGCCGCACGAAACGCGCGCGCAGCGCGGGGTCCGGCAGCCCCACGGCCACCATGAGCGGTGTGCGGCCCTGCTCCGCGCGGCAGTCGATGATGCTGCGGTCCAGCGCATCCAGCACAAAGCGGGCCAGGTGCACTTTGCCCGCCTGCATGGCCTCCAGGAAGGTGCGCGTGCCCGCTCGGGGGCACAGGTCCTTGGGCTTGAGCATGGCTCTCGCAGCGACCGGGCGGCCGGGCAGCTCCGCACGGGGGCGCCCCTGTTCCGGTGCCCCGCGGGCCTCCGGGCTCAAAGCCGGCGCTCCGGTACTGCTCCCTGTGCGCGGGGGCGTCGGCGGCTGAGCGTCCTGAGGTCCCACTCGGGTCGGCCCCGCGGCTCCCGCGCGCCCGGCGTCTCGCTCGCTGCTCCCTCCCTGGGCTTCCCGCCTGGCGGTGTTCGTCGTTTGCCGCTCCCCGCTCCGCCTGGCCCGCCACAGGACGACGGGAGCCGACGCTCGGCCCTCTCCTGCGTCTCCTGCTGCTTTCCCCGTGTCCGGCGCCCCTCAGTCCCTCGTGGCCTGGAGCCGCGCCACTCACCGGCACGCAGGGCAGCCCCCGCTCCCCTGCTGAGACGGTGGCGCCCGCCGAACGCGCCTGCCTCCAGCCCAGGCGGGGCGCGCCGCTCCTCAAGCTGCTGGCGCCGCTCCTCCGCCTCCTCCCTTCTGGCGGGGGCCGGGCCACGCCGGGGCGCTTGCTCCTTACTTCGGGGGCTCCGTGGCGCGGGAGCCGCAGCCCGCCTGGACACCTGGCTTTATCACCTCGGGGGTCTCCATGGCAGCGGGTGTCCTGGAAGCCTGCCGAGCCGTCAGGGCCGAGAGGAGCCGGGCGCGGGAGACCGCCTCTGGCCCCCACCCCTCCATGGGCCGCGGAATCGGAGAGCGGCGCCTCCTCCGCGCTCCCCAGGGGCTGCCACGGCGGTTGCGGGGTGGAGGCGGGGGCTGCTCGCCGGGGGGCCACATGCACCCCACTGGGCCAATCCCAAAGTCGCAGGCTTCTCCCCGCCCTCCGCCCCCAACCGAGTCTCTGCCCTCGGCTCCTTAGAAACTGGCGGGACCTCGGGCCCGTCGGAGAAGACCGAGAGCTGCCACCCGCGGTCCAGGGTGGGAGCAAATGAGACCCCCAGGAGAGACCGTGCGCGAGCTGAGGGCGGCGGCGAAGGCGGGCGAGGACTCATGGAGGAGGGGGGAGGCAGGAGCTGCGTTGGGGGAGGGGGGTGCGCTCAGTCTGGCTGGGAACTGCCACTCGAAGTGCAGCGAATCACGCACTCACACACGATTGTTCCTCCCGCACACGCTCACTCGGAGCGGGTGTAGGGGGAGGGTACGCTCCCCAATCTCAGAAGTCTCCATATCCGGCAACGCGCCCCGCACGCCAGCGCCCCACGGCTGCCGAGCTGGAGGAGCAGAGACGACCCAGAGTGGGCGCCTTAGGACCCGAGGGTGCGGCGGTACCTTAGCAGTCCCCGGGAGCCGCCTTTCCGTGACTCCCGGACCCGCAGCCATGCTGGAGAAAGCAAGGGACGCACGCAAGGTTCCCCACCCCCCACGGCCCCCGTCTCTCTCTTGAGCACAAAAACGCCCTCAAGACACCCAGCTCTGACCCTGACCATTAGCTGACCGCTAGGAAAAGGGAAGAGTTAATAGGACGGGGAGAGAAAAACCGTAGCCCTCTTGGGTGCGGCTCTGTGTGTTTAATGGGGCCGGGAGGCATAGAGGAAGGTGCAGCGGGAGTCAGGGCTCCTGAAAGGGAGGGGGAGGGGGGGCGGGGATGAGGATGGGTTAAAAGGGGAGAGTGTGAATGGGTATTCATGAAGTAGCAAGTGACCCAGGTACCAAGTACAAATTTTACTGAGACTTTTCATGAGCCAGACATTGGATTCCTGGCTGTGGTTAATACAGAGGCAGAAGCTGGGTTCTGGACTGAAAGAGACCTACCCTCTCAAGCAGGAAGAAAAGACCAGGATATCTGCGAAATATCAAAGCAAGTCGGTCCTTGTAAGAAAAGATGGAGTTGTGGGAAGGGGAGGACTCTGGAGGCTTCTGAGAATAAGATTTCTGAGTTGGTCATTCCAGGATGTGCAAGGGGATACATGGCCCCGCATCCTGGGCACGAGCTGGTTGCTAAGAAATAGGGGAAATATTCCAGACGGGGGTAGGGAAGCAGGAAAAACAGGGCCCCTTAGAGAAAAGTGTTGGTGAGTTGCTTTACCAGGTTCCCTCCTATTAAGGGAGAAAGGAAGGTGATCTTAGCCTCAGCAGAGCAGTGATAAGAAATTTTGCAGCAGGAGATGCCCAGGAAGGGTGTAAGGGAAGGAGAGGACTTGCTGCTGGGAAGAAAGTAGTAGTAGACTCAGGTTGGTGGGTGGCAAAGTGGGTATTCAGCCCGGCAGGCTGAGCCTGTCACCTTTCTCCAGCCTCAGGCTCCAGTGCTGCCCACGTGGGATCCAGAACCCAAGCCGTGGAGCAGGGGCTACCACTTCCCTTCTGTCACGTGGGGAGCATGTGGTGTACACCTGCACACACTGTGAAGCTCCCCCCCTTTTTCCTTTTCTTTTTTTTTTTTTGCATTTTTAAAGCTTTGACCAAGGGCTTTGCTAATTTTCTCTCATGATGTCATAGAAAGGGTACAATATTTGATGTCGGAGTTAAGTCCCAGCTTGAAGGCGTTTACTAGTCCACACAGTCTCATCTGCACAGTGAAACTGATCATTCCAGCCCTGCCTGCTTCATGCAGGATCAAGTGAGACAGAGGCAGGGAAAGAGCTGTACTTATTCAGAGTGCAGCCCCCAAAGCCCAGGCCACCCCCCAGACCCGGAGAGAGTGCCATTTGGAGACTCTTTCAGGACCCCTGTGATAGCCACTCCCCTTATGTCTGTGGGGTCCCCTTAGGACATAGCCCAGGGGTGGGTATGGACTCGCCAGTGACCGACCCTCTACTCCTAGTAAGGGAGCAGGAATGTTCTCCCTCTTTACTCAGATAGCAGGACAAAGGCTTTTCTTCCTTTTATGACTCAATTTCTCTTTTCTACAGCATAAGGGAAATTGTTACCATCTCTTCTTTCTGTGTTTCCAGGGCCGGGGGAATCTGACAAGCCAGGCTGTCTCTCCCCCGTTCTCCTCTCAGTCTGTAGAGAAGCAGCCTGAACCTGGGCTGGCACCTCCTTTGTTGTGAAGAGCCAGGCCCACTCAGCCCTGAGGATTCAGCCTTGTTTATGCCCCTCTTGCCTGTAGTAGATGGAGGGAGTCCCAGGGAAGAAGAGCTGAGGTGGGTCCCCTTTCAGAGCCTCTCCCGGGCCTGGCAGAGAGTGCCAAGCTGGCTGCACTGCGGGGAGCAGCTGATTGCACTTGCCCCAGATGGCGTCCCCAATTTGGCCAGTCTGTAACAGGATGAGGTGGTGGCGTGGTACCAGATCCCGGGCCCTGAAACCTTTGCTCTGACTTCCCTGTGGGCTCAGTATGTTCTGAACAGAAAAGAATAGCAAAGCTGAAAAAAAGCTGCGACTTTGCTGCAGAGCGCAGAGGCACCAACAGCCGGAATTAGAAGCCTAGGGAGCTGAAGGCTGACAGGAGATGGAGCTGAGGCAGGCAGGGGGCAGGCGGCAGGCAGGCACGCCACACTCCCCCTCCCCTCCCACCTGCTGAGCCTCTACTCCTGCAGGCCCTAGGCTGGCAAAAGGGCGTCTTCCTACAGCCGCCTCTGGTCTGCAGTCTGTCACGTCTGTCTGCACCTGCCTCCCCCCCCCCCCCATTTCTTCCCTCTTCAAGTGTCACCAGCCCCCTCACCCTGTCACGTTGCACAAGCTCGGCAGAGTTAGGCCTGGTGGCACGTGGCTGGGAGATCCAGGGAGCGGCTGGAGTGGGGGTTGTGAGTCAGCAGGGGACTCTAGCATCTGAGTCAGCAACAAGATCGGGATCGGGAAGGAAGTAGGGACCCTTTTCTTTGTGCACAAGGTGGAACTGAGGCATGATGAGTGGAAAGGAATCCCTGGCCCAGACCCATAGATATACAGCAGGGATGGAACCCAGGTGCCCTTCACCAGCCCCAGTGCCCCCCAGGGAGGGCATCAGTTCTTCCTCTGCACATCCCCTGCAGCCAGAGATGAATTCATCTCCAGAGCTCAGGCTGACACCAGGGCATTTGTCCAGGGAGCACCTTGCCTCTTTTCAAAGGACAGAAAGAAGGGAGGTGGGTGTCCGGGGCCTGGCCTCATGAGAAGGCACCGACCTGGCAAGGCCAGGTCCTTGCTCCTTGCTCTCTTGTGAGCAATCTGTGGCAAAAGCTAGGGAGCTGCCCAAATGAGCTCCTTTGGGCTCTGCGACGGTTTATCCTCACATGCCTGAGTCAATAAATGCCTCTAGGCTGGATGCTCATCCCTGCAGATTTCTACCCAGGGGGTGGGAGGGATGGGGCGGCTGAGCACCTGGCTGCTGGAGGACCACAGGCTGGGCACTGGCCTTGGGTACATGTGTGCCCCACCCCCAGCGTATCCACTGGGTTTGTCAGGGGAGAGGGGAGCAGGCTGACCAATGACAGGCCTTAGTCCTATGAATGAGCAGCCTCTGAGCCCTGCCCTGTAGCTTGGGACAGGTAAAATCCCAGAAATCAGGTCCCCAGAGAGGTGGGGGTGGGGGGTCCTGTTTATTTTCCGAAGCCACAGGTGCTCACAGCTAATGGCATCTGTTATAACTCTCTGATAAGAAAACAACCTCTTCTCAGAATCAACCTCCACCCCACCTCTCCCAAGCCAGTGCTGTCCCCATTTGGGATTTGGCACCTCACCCATAGGTACAGCGAGTGGCTGCCCACAGGTCCCTCTACAACAAGTTTTGGGGTCACCCATAGCTGCTTCAGGGCTCTGAGAATCTGACCACTGGCCTGACCACTCTAAGACTTCCTAAAGGGGCCCAGATGGCCTGAAGATTCGGGACTCCCTAAGAGGGTGGGGCCCCCTTTGCACTGGGTCTGCCTCCAGTTCTGAGGGTGGAGACAAGGAAGGGCCACCAATGGGTAGGGGATGGCAGGGAGGAGGTGACATCTTTTTCCAGGGGTTGTGGCATCAGGGGCTGAAAGAAGAGGAAGTGAATCTTCTTTAAGCCCTGAGGCAGGGCCATTCACTGCACTGTAAGGGAACTTAAGCCAGGTTCAGCTCCCAAGAGTTCTTTTATTCCCCACCCCTATCCCACCTCATCTTGGGGATACTCCATTCCCCTGCTCCCCAACCCCTAACTGTAGAACGGAGGCCAGGCAGAAGTCCCAAGCTTATTGGGACAAGGTTCTTTAGTAGGAACAGGAAAGAGAAAAAATAAATAAACCTCACATATTCAGAAGAGAAAATAACCCTGACTTTGTCAGGCAGCCTGAGTGGGGGCAAATGCTGGGAACTTCCCCCACCAGGCCTAAGAAAAGGGGTGAGGCAGGCTCAGGGTAGGGCGGAGCCTGTGAGGCCACCCAACTTTTCTCAACACCAGCCCCAGTCCCACGTTTCTCAGCAGCCTGAGGGCCAGACAGCTGAGGCAGCTTTTCCATGTCAGCCTGTGGTCAGTCCCCCATGGGCAGGAGGCAAAGGGAGGGACCTCAGCTTGAGATCCTGGGAGCTGCCATCCCCCAGGGAGCTTGGAGGTAGTGCCAGCCCTGCCTCAGGAAGTTGACAGGAAGGCTAACTCAGGGCAGCCCTGAGATGGGGCCTAAAGCCTGGAAGAGCCACTCCCAGTGCAGCGAGGGGATTAGGGGTTTGGTCCTGCTTGAACCACAGGTGCTAAAGTGGAGTGCCAGAGGGTTCTAAGAGGCCAGCTCCAGCTGTCCAGAGTGGGACACCCCTAATTGCAGCACGGGGAAAGGCAGAGCGGGGCCAGGAACCCCATTTCCCGCTTCCCAGTGCATGTTCTTTCGCCCTCAACAAATATGTGATACTTATTCAGGGATGGGGCGGAAGGCTGGGGAGCAGAAAGTCACTCTGGGGAGGGATTCTAGGCCCCCAGTGGGCCCCTGCCCTAATGGAGCCTGGTTCCTGCCTCTTTTTTCTAGCTTGGCCATTGAGGGGGCTCTAGCGTCGAAGAGAGGCCCGTCTTCCTGCAGCCTCAGAGGGCTGGGCCCCTTTCCCGTTGGGGTGATGGAGCCACATCCCGGAGAAGGGTCCCGAGGTCCTTGCTGAGTGTCCCA
Organism: Myrmecophaga tridactyla; assembly: GCA_004026745.1. NCBI lineage: Eukaryota > Metazoa > Chordata > Mammalia > Pilosa > Myrmecophagidae > Myrmecophaga > Myrmecophaga tridactyla. The sequence goes on along the minus strand of PVIY010001548.1, from coordinate 63,494 downwards.
GTGGGATGTGGCATCAGAGATGGCTCTCCTGGGTGTCTGCAGCTGCTGTGAGTGGGTCCTCCTCACACAGCACCCCGGAGACCTCCCGCGGCTTTTCGGATCTCTCTTCTTCGTCGGAGGGGAAGCAAGCCCTGAGGCAGGTTCTCACTGACTCCTTCACTTCGGCCTCCAGGCCCTTCATCTTGCCCTCATATACCGCCAGCGCCTCCTGCCGGAACTGAAGGGAAACAGGGACCACCGTCTGGCTCAGGAGGGGCCAGCTGCCCACTCTTCCTCCCTGGAGAGTGGCACAGGGAGATAGATTCCCAGGCTGTTCTCAGCTCCCAAGAGGCTTGGACGAGGGGTAGGGAAGCCGGCAGGCAGCCTCTTAGGAGAGGCGCAGAGACGTGCAGAGCTGCCTCATTTGGAAGGGCCCTGGGACCTTGTGGGAACCAGAACCTATGACCACCCCCATCCCCCTCTCCTTGACTGGCAGCTCCCTGAAGCAGGGCCCCTTCTTACCCTAGAGCCAGGCCAGCTCTGCTGGGGGCCTGTTACCTGCTTTTCCATCTCCCGGATCTGTTCCAGGCAGGCCGCCTGCTTCTCTTCCAGCTTCTCCTGGTGCCTCTCCAGTGTCTCTGTCATCTAGATGGGGATCAGAGGCAGAGGGTCAGGCCCACAAAGACCAGCAGATCTGGGCTGGAATCCCAGCGGCAATCCCAGCTAAACAGCTGTAAGGCCTTGGACACATTCCTTAACCTCTCTGAACAGTTCTTTGTTTGTTTTCATCTGTAAAACGAGGAAAATAGTCCCCATCTCACTGGATTGTGAAGGATTAAATGAAACAATACATATAAATCACCTGGCACAGTGCCTGGCATAAAGTCAGAACTCAGCAGATGGTAGCTCTATCAGTGTTGGGACGGGGTTCTTATTGTTAAGAAACCCCAGCGTGAGCTTTAGGTCCATTCTCAGCAGGGCTTTCCTCCTTTTCTGACCCCTTCGACCCTCAGGAAGCCCCACCTCTTCACCACCCACCTCAATCCCATCTCCCCTGGCCAGCTAGCCCAGATGATTTCCACCCAGGGCAGCTGGCCAGAGAGCACACCCTTCTGCCACCCAAACCTCAACACACAGGCCAGAATCCTGGGGCGGTCTAGGGGCTCCCCCTCCCCTGCACTGCCTCCTCCCACCCCTAGTTGCATGGGCAACTCTGGACTGTGCATCTCGTAAGGTCAAAGTAAGAGCCTGGGGCCACCTCTTCCCTCCTAAGGAGAGAGACTCTGTGTGTGTGTGTGTGTGTGTGTGTATGTGTGTGTGTATATGTGCGTCTGGGAAGGACACGCGGCCCTTGCACACCTGCTTGATGATCTGTACCACTTCCTGGATGTGGGAGCTGTTAATCTCCCTCTTCAACCTGTTGGGGTGATCAGAGCTTCAGAAAAGGCAGGAGGGAGTTGGGTGAAATGAAGTCACCTAAGGTTGTGGGCAAAATGGGAAACTCATCCTAAAGCGGGGAACTAGCCAGAGAGGTAGGCATAGGGACCCAAAGAGAATGGGGGCGGGGATGGGGTCATGGGGAGCCCCTCCTCATGTAAAACACACTGTCCTTCAAGGCTTGCGGGAAGGTGGGACACAGAACTATCAAGACTTCCCCAGCGCTAGGTTTCATGTCCCTCTTTGCATGCTTGATTTGCCCTTCACATGCCCTTCTCTGCTCAAGTAGTGTTGGTATCTGTGTTTTGCCTAAGGAAGAAATTCTCCCAGTGGAGGTGGCAGGGGTGGGATCAATGTGTGAGAGCCAAGGTAGAGGCACATGTCTGGGAGAGAATCAGAATCCCCTTGTAGGGTGGCCCCTTCCCACCCGGAGTGGGCTCTGCTTAGCCCGGGGCCTGGCGTTTGAGTCCTGGGCCTCGCTCCTCACCTCTCCTGGGCCATCTTGTCTGGGGTGGCCTTGATCATGGCCTGGATCCTCTCCAGCCTCTTGGCCTCCAGCTTTTTCTTCATCTCTTTGGTGTCACTGCAGTGAGACAGGCCACCAGGGAGATGTTTAGAGGGGCCCTTCCTGGGAGGTGCAGTTGGGGCTGAGAGGGAAACACTCATACTTCTCCGAGACCTCCTTGAGGGCTTTCATCTCTGCCGCCTGTTTCTCTCGGGCCAGCTCCATCATCTTGGAGATTTGCTGAGTGGAGAGGAAGGAGAGGCTTAGCGAAAAGCCCTTTGTTGTGCGTAAGGGCATGGGATGGTGCAGATCCCGTTGCCCCCACATCCTCCCTGGGCCCCCACACGTACTCCTGGGGCTAGTTTCCACCCCTATGATGGGTAACCCACGGGGATTGGGCTGTCTGCAAGGAGCCTGGGGGGTGGGTGGGGGTGCACTTTAGGCTCAGGGACTGGCCCAGGCACCTCAGCCACGTGCTGCTCCTTGCGCTTCAAGATGCACTCGTACTGCTCCTCGCCCTGCTGCAGCAGCTCCAGCTCCAGCCTCTCCTTCAGCTCCCACACACGCGAGTCCGCACCCTCAGGACACTCGCTGGGGACCGCCACGAAGGGCTCCTCGCAGGGCAGGGCTCTGCGGAGGCCACGGGGTGGGGTGGGGTGGGGTGGGTGGACAGGCCCTGATCCTCGGCCTCCCTCGCCCGCACTACGCGGCACCTTTACCTCTTCTTGCGGGAGCCCTTGCCCGGGCCGAGCTTGCGACCCCGGCAGCCGTCCCTGCCCCGGCCGGGGGACCCGAGCTCCACCAGCTGCGCCCCGCCCCGCTGCAGCAGCTCCTCCCAGCGCCGCGCGCCGCGCCGCTCCAGCTCCCGCAGCTCCTTCTCCTGCCGCCGCTGCAGCTTCACGATGCCCTTCAGCTCCCGCAGCTCCTCGGGGCTGGCGGTCTGAGGCTCTGCGGGGGCCGCGATGAGGCGCGCCGCCGTCCAGGCAGCCCCTTCCCACGCTCCGTCGCCCCCCAACCCCAGGAGCCCCGCATCCTCCCCAGGCTCATCCCCAAGATCAACGGGGCTCGTCAGGCCTTACCCGCGGGTTCTTTCGTGGCCTCTTCCCCGGCCTTGATCCCCGCAGCTGCAAGAGCCACAACATGGGTTGAAGGGGCCCTAGGGGTCTCTTTGGCTCATCCCCAAGTGAAAGTCTTTATTTTAAAGAGCTATAATTAGACTGGAATGTGCTGATGCAAACGGCCAGAGCTGGAGGCCCTTTCCAGTGGGTGAGAGGAGGTGCTTACCTGCTGCCCCGTTGCTTCTTAGGGCTGTTGCCCCATTGACCTGGCCCGCAGCGGGACTCCTGGATGTGAAGGGGTTCTGTGCAGGGAGAACAGGACAGGAAGGTGGCTGTCATGCCCATGCCCTCTGTCCCCGCTCCCAAGACTCTGCCCCCTCCCCCATCTTCCCACAGAGAGACCTAGCTTTGGTGGGCCCCTGGCGGTGAGCCAGATGACACAGACCTCGGGCACACCTCCCATGGCCTCCTTGAGCTTCACAGACTTCTTATCATGGGCACTGAAGAACTTGATGGGGTTGGCGAGGGCCACGGTGAGATCTGGGTGCATAGGGGTGTCATGGAGATGTACCTGGAGCCTCTCCCCGGCCTTACCCACCCCTGATACCATGTCCTGCCCTGGCTCGGGAGGCTGTGGGCCAGGGAGCAGGCACCCAGCCTGGGTGTGGAGACCCAGGGCCCGGCACCCCCTCCTTATTGAGAATAAGTTGCTACACATAGCCACCTACAATGACCAGGACAAGTTAAAGGTCATCAGATCTCAAGGGGGGAAGAATGTAGAGCTGGTGTTATAAACAAAGCATTGAAACATCCCTCCCTAGATCACCATTGATAATAAACTTCCAGACCCCTGTGTCACAAGACCCTGTGGAAACTCTGTTCTCATGCCTATGGAATGTCTTTGCCCTAAACCCTTATAAACTACCCCTTGCACTCCCCGCCCCCTTTGCAGAGCACTGACTTCCACTTTCTGGACAGCTGCCACTGGGAAAGCTCTTCTCCTGTTCGTAAATCCCAATAAAATCCACGCCTAATCCTCTGCCTGTGGGTTCTTTAATCTTGGGGCTGCGCCAACCCAAGCTCTTCAAGATCTGGGTTGGAGCACCGGGGCTCCCAGCTCGTTAGGGACCTCCTACCTGCCCAGGTGTCAGGTACATAGTCCTTCATCTCCAGGAAGACGAAGAGGGCGGGCATGGTGAGAGGCATGTTACTCTCGTTGTGCAGGCACAGATGGTGGTATCCTGGCAGACGTGACAGGGCGCACGGGTGAGCTACAGCCTGCCCCGCCTCTCCCTGCACACGCACTGAGCAGCCCGGTACTCGAGACTTCTGGCTTTAGAGTCAGAGAGGCCAGAGTTTGAGCTTGGTTTTGCACCTTCCTGGCTGTGTGACCTCGGACAGGTCACTTTAGGTGTCTGAGACTGTTTCCTCATCTTGTGACATGGGAACAGTAGTATCAACCTCATGCTGTCAAGGCAAAGATTGAGTGAGCCCTGAGGGTGCCCAATAAATGGCAGCTTCTTGGGACACTGCCCCAGCAGTTCCAGAAATTCAGACACTCCTGAAGCTGATAACCTGAGAGGGTTGGGCCATGTCTCTGGGCTCCTTCCCTGAGGCCGTCTCACTCTCTGGACAGCTCCCAGTGCTGGCCTTCATTGCAGACTGCCTGGGAGCATGAGGGAGGACCCCCCACCCCTCCTTACCAGAGTTCAGGGCGTTTATGGGGATGATGCGCTGTCCAAGAAACTTGCCGCCTTCCTCCATCACAGCTACCCTGAGAGAAGCCAGCTCTGGCATCATGATCTGGGGAAAGTTCAGGACAGGACAGGCTGGGGCGGGGAGAGGGAGCCAGGCTGCCCCCCACCCTGGCTCCAGAAGTCTCGGGGTCAGAGTGAAAACAATGGCAGGTGTCACTAGGTTTGGTGAAGACAGGAAGAGGGTACACGCTGGGCCATATTCATGGACATCTTCCCAGCCCGTGCTGTGACTGGCCCCATGCCTGGGAGAAGAGCTGCAAGTGCAGCCCAGAGCTCTGGGGGCTCTGGTGCCAACAGCCCTGTGTGCAGCGGGGGCAAAAGACCCCCATGATGCCACGGGGCCCTGCACCGGGCTGGGGTTTACGCTTCTGCCTCTAATCATGTGAACACATGCAAGTGCACACACACACACGCACACGCACACGCCCACCAAGTAGGCTGTAAACTTGGTGTTTCAACACCTGAAACTCAGGAGGGCACAGGTGAGGAGTGGGAGAGGAGAAGGATCCAGAAATCCCTTTATTTATTTTCTCTTTTCTCTGATAGAAGCAAAAACCTAAGGGACAACCCAGCACCCGCCCTGCCCTAGCCCCCGCCCTCCCCCCACCTTCTCAAAGACGAAGGGCTCCTCCTTCCAGACAGGATTGATGGAGTTGGTACTGGGTGACAGCTTGGTGCGATAGCGCCTCTTGGGATCCCCGGGAAGGCCGAACAGCTCCACTTCCACATAGGTGCGCACGCTGCGGTCCGACAGGAACTGCCCCGAGATCACCTGGGGGTGGCGCCCGCGGAGTCCGGCATCAGTTCCGTGGACGTGACCTCTTCCCCAGGCTCACGGGGCCTCCGGCTCCCGAGAGCTGGGGCATCCACCCCTGGGTGCTGCGAGGTACCACTTTCAGCCGTGGCCACCAGGTAGAGGCTGTGTGGCTCAGGGGTTATGGCCGATCACTAGCATCTGGGGTGCTTCCGGCATTCAGGGCAGAGCAGCAGGCCTTCCCCCTCCACCTCCCCAGGCAAGGGCCCCACCCTGGGGCCCGGGGCTCCTGCTGCCCTGCTCTGCCCACCCT